>PVKZ01000855.1:0-99031 GCA_004027375.1 Macroglossus sobrinus | reverse complement strand
CCTACCTCTTTTCTTTCTATTAAAAGGCCTTGTTTATTTGTGAGCCCTTGCTAGGCACTTTGGCCTGACTTTCTTGGGGATCAGACTATTTTGGGGGGTTATGTTAGCTTCAGTGTGATTTCACCTGGAACCAAGTCTTTTTCACAGAAACAGTGCAAGCCTTCTCTCCAATTCTGTCTCAAACAAAACTGCCCATTGAAATTATGCTTCAACCTTTGCCTGACTCTTGAGAGAAGGATGTCTCTACTGAAACTGCCTGCTCGGCTGTTGGCCTGACTCTTCTGGAACTGGGCTGTTCTAAATGAGACTGGCTAGTATTATACCTTCAGGTTGCTGAACTGTTTTAGACTGTATGGGCCCCTGCTCTAGAGAAAAGTCTCTAAAAAGAAGATTTCAATTATTTAAATATTTTTATGAGTGTCTTTCCTATTGGGACCCTGGCTGAATTTATGTTTTAAAAACCACAGTCCCTCCTCATGCCCATTTTTTTTAATGAAATGAATTGATCTGACCAAAAGTAGTTTAGAGATTGAATGACCATTATGGAGAAACTTTGAAATCCCCAAACTTACTTTTCTTAAAACTGAATTGGATAATCACAGCTCTGGTATTGCCAAAAATAAAATGGATTGCCCATTTTAAATGGTATTTCAAGGCTTCTAAAGATTGTTATCTGAAGTTGCCTCTTTGCAAAATAAAGTTCTAGAATTAACTGAGGCTAACAAACTTTTAGGAAGAGAAGATAGCTTTTGAAGCCTCATGTTCCTCACCTCTGGTGCCACCTTGCCCTTCCTTTTGACACCTTTGTCTCATGTTCTACCTCTGGAGCTAACTTGCTCTCCTCTTATGAAATCTTTTCCTTAGACTACATCTAGCCATCATGCTCTTCTTCCTCAATCCTTTTGTCTCAAGCTTTACCTCCTATATCATATGGCCCTCTATTTCTAGCCTTGACTCCGGCTCCATCTCCAGTGCCATCTCCCTCTGAACCTATCAATACTTTTTCTTTAGAGTTAAGCCTTCTGAGGATTCTAATAAACCCTAAGTCTCTTATATTCTCTGGACCAAAGCTGAATTACACTCCGTAGTTAAATAATTTTCTAAGGTACAGGATCTTCACAGATTTGCTGAAGAGTTTAATATAGTTTTCAAACCTATCATCCTGGGTTTTCTAATTTATATCATCAGTTAGTTCATATGCTAGTCAGTGAAGACCAGGCTCAGCTCTAGGTGAGGCTTGCCTGATGGAAACATCCTGAAAAGGAATTAGAAGAACAAACCTCTAATTTTTGTCAAAATGCTGCAAAACTCACTGGAGACCTCCACTAAGCAATTATTGTAGCCTTCCCAAGGCTTGTTTATTGGAAAAAAAATCAGACTTTCTCACAAAAGTCTGATAAATTTGTTCAGGACTATTGTAACTGACTTCAGATCACTTCTAAAGAAAATTCTGGCCTTCCTTCAGATGTTGATTCCACTTGGATAGCTTTTAGCTCTGTGCTTATTAATGAGCTGAAGTAAAAATTTCCCTCTTTAGTTAAAGGGACCATGATGGAATGGGAAACCATATCTACTCTAGATTTGGTTAATTAGGCAAATAAGCTTGCCCATACCCTAGATGAGCTATCTAAAAGTAAGACTAGTAAGAGTTTTAATTTTCAGCTGCAGCAAATCATGTCTGCTATACAAAACTAAAAAATAGAATAATAGCTTCTACTTTCTTTACAGAGACAGGACATTGTAAAAGAGTTTGTCACAAATTTCAGCACATCAGGTGCCCTCAGCTTTCTAACCAGTTTCCCCAAATTCTCCTAATCTCTAATGATGGGGCTCCTACAAACTGCAGGGGCTTTTTAAAAATTCTCTCTCCTAATTATCTCAGAGAAATATTTCTCCAAGTTGGTAATGAATCTCTCTTTATTATTATTGATACTAGAGCTATACGCTTGATGCTAAACCCACTGCTATAAAACAGACCCTACCTAAGATTAATAAAACAGTTCAAATAGTGGTTGACAGGATCTGTCTCTGGACCTATTCCCTTTTGCTTAGGTTTTTAAAAATACACATACTTTACTCCCTAGTTCCTCAGCCCTAATTATTATTAGGCTGAGACTTAGTAAAGTATCATGCCAGAATTTCTTTCTTCCAAAAGGGGGAAATAAAAAAGGGGGGAGAATAATCTTAAAATTTGATAGTAGCTGTCAAAATACCCAATCAGGTGAACTAAATGATCCTTATTTGTTCCATTTTTTTGATAGCACTATAGCTGAATCTGGGAACAGTGATCATTTGTCTCTATTGAATAAGCTGCCATCTTTATGGAAAAAATCTTTAACTGATGTTGGCAGAATACCTGTGCACCTTCTATTAAGATTCATACATTTTAAATATTTGAAAATCAAGTGTACCTGCCATAACATAAAATAAACACTAGACTATATATACATATCTATCTATCTATCTATCTATCTATCTATCTATCTATCTATCTATCTATCTATAATTCAATTGAAAAATTTGTAGAGACCCTCCAAAGAGCTTGAAAGAAAGCATTGACATGGGATCTTTCTAAATCTCAAATTTATCCCCTTTGTAATTCATAAACTCTCACCTTTTGATATAATTATATTATGCCCCATGCATTTAGCTCCTGCTTCTTTCAATCTACAGTGGATAAGGGGAGACATACTTCAATATTATAAATGCCTAATTGCTTCAATTGAAGACAACAGTGCTTTGGTAGAATAATCTTTTCACAGTGCCCTTCAAGGAGATGATACCCAAAACACCAGAAGTCCAAAATCAAAGTGGTACCAAGGCCATGCTTTCTTCTCTTAGCTTCTGGTGCTTGCTGGAATCATTGGCATTCCTTGGTTTACAGGTGCATCACTCCAATCTCTGCCATCTTCTCTCTGTATGTCTATCTCCTCTTCTCATAAGGACCCAATTGCATTGGATTAGGGGCTCACTCTACTCCTGTATGACCTTATCTTAACTAATTACACCAACAATGACCCTATTTCTAAATAAGCTCACATTCTGAGGTAGCAGGCGCCTAAAATTTCAATATACTTTTTTGGGGAACATAATGACACCCTTAACAATATCCTCATCATAGAATGGGGTTAATGATTCTCCTTGGCAGAGTTTTTGTAAAGATTAAAAGCAATGGAGGTCAATGTCTAACATACATATTAGGCACTGAATGAATAACAACCTTTATTAGTGTTGTGGTTTTCCAGCTCTGGGGTATGTAGCATACCAAGTACAAGGTAGGCCAGTGTAGCTGGGACTGAGGGGCAGTGCTGCAGGCCCACAAATCCCTCTAGCAAGTTACCATAGTCTTCGCCTTAACAAGAGGTTCCTCTTTGAAGTAATGAACACAGAAATGCTGGTTCTGTCATTGGTGAAGGAAGCTGGATATTTGTCATGCTACAGAATGCAGGTTTCTAAACATATATTAAGCAATGTATTAGTTTATATAAGACAATGAATATGGTGGAATAGGGAATACTATACTAGAAATGGGGGGTATCTGGATTTTCATTAGGACTTGTTTACTAATTTACAGAATGACTTTTGTTTTCTTTAAAATAGAAAAAAGTATTAGACCAGATGATATTTAGGGCCCCTTGTCAGTTTCTACATTTCATATAGCACATTTCTTGCATTCTCACCCTCTCACATTGGTTTCAAAATAAATGAACTCAGTAACATTTTATGTTCACCTAACAAAGATTTAATTTCTATATTATTGTTATTTGATTTTTCCCCAAACCATTGTTACTTTAAATTTTAAAATTAATACATGTTCAGTATATGAAAATTGGAATCATGGAAAGTAAAAAAAAAATAATATAGCACTGGTGTAATTGAAGAGCAATTTCCCATTTGCTATATCATCAATGTTTCCACCACAGTAACCTTTAGCATGACTTGAACTATCCTCAAAAGGCACCAGAATCCGGAATTATACATACACACACACACACACACACACACACACACAAGAAGCAAGAGTCCAGGGCATCAGTGAAGAACCCATGTGATAGACATTTTTGGCTAATCCAACCCCCTATCTTTCTTCCTCTTCTAACTTGATTACAGACTTAAGCATTGAGCATGTTCAGCTCTTCTTGAATCCAGAAATGTTCATGTGGCACAGTTCTAGCTAATTAAGTGGGGAAAAAAGTGTACAGAAAGCTCCTACGATGTTTGTTTTCATCTACAAGGAACAGAAAACGCTGGCATCACCTTTTTTTATTTCTTCCTCCTTTGATTGCAATACAGTGCAATGCCGGGGGTGGCAGCAGCCATCCTGCAAGCATGAAGAAAGACAATGAAGAACATTGTAATGCGGGTTCTGTCATCAGTGAGCTCCTGTACCAGGTCTTGGACTGCCCACCTCTATACTTCATAATATCTGATCATTAAATATTGTTATGGGCTGAATTGTGTCCCCACAAAATTCATATGTTGAAATCCTGACCTCCAGTACGTCAAAATGTAACCATATTTGGAGATATGGTCTTTAAAAACTTGATTAAGTTAAAATGAGGCCATCAGAGTGAATCCTAATCCAGTGTGATGGATATCTTTATAAGAAGAGAAAATTGGGGCACATTAAGAGACACAAGGGATGCTCAAGCATAAAGGAAAGACCACGTGAAGAGGCAGCATGAGAATGGCCATTTGAAAGTGAAGGAGAGAAGACTCAGAGAAAACCAATCCTAGAACCTCGATCTTGAACTTCCAGCTTCTAAAACTATGAGGAAATAAGTTTCTGTTGTTTAAGGCATCCAGTCTGAGACACTTTGTTAGAGCAGCCATAGTAAACTAATACAATACCCTATTGCTTAAGTTATGGTTACTCATGTTTTCTGTTAGTTTATTCTAAAAGCATTCATGATAGCTTTTAGTTCTTTAAAACATGTGGTGGGATTTTTAGGACCCAGTAAGATATTTTAAATTCTCTCATACTGAAACAAATAAAGCATAACTAATGTATTTTTCTCATTATATAATAACTATGTTCTCCTCAGCAAATATCTTTAAAACATTTTTTGCAGCAATTTTCTCCATAGCCTTTACAACACTCTTTCAAAGTATTTCAGCAAAAGAAATATTACTCTAGTTAAACAAACAAACAAACAAACAAAAACCACTATAACTGAATAAGGTAAATTGTAGGTTTAATTAGGACTATAGCAGCCCAGGAAACTTTCACAATAAGAAAATTAGAAAACTTGACAGTTGTTATCCTGAATGTTTATATAATTATTTAACTAGCTTTCAGCTTCCTCAAATAGTCAATCTTTCACATACCCATCAGATGATAAGGGCAAGCAGCTAATGGCATTTAATTTTGTCACCCTTGAATAAAGGGCAATTAGGACAAAAGTTCACCTGCAACTACCAAATGTTTCACAGGAACTTCATCCATGAATCAACTAAGTTTATGAATTAAAATAACCACCACTCTTTTAAATCAGTGTTTTGTATTTAAAATAGTTATAACTGTAAGCTATAAGAAACACAAGTTGATTTTAAAGTAATCTTGATGAAGAAAGGAAGTAATTAAAAATATATTAATTTTGTAATTTTTTAAAACTTTTACATAAAGCATAATCAAAGCCAAAAGATAAATGTAATAATAGGGAAAATTTTGCAACACATAGCAGACCATGGGCTTTTCCCTTACTGTACAAAGAGCTCTGTCACATCAATAAGAAAGAGGTGACTAATTCTATTAACAAATAGACTATCAACAACCAGTTTATGACAATAAAATTCAAATAGCCACCAAACACAAGAGCAATTTCTCAGGTATACTTATAATTAAAGAAATGCAAAACAAAATAATAATGCACTATAAATGGCCATCTATGTAACAATGGCACCAAGTAAAACTTGATAAAATTTAATATAGGTGAGGTTTACCTAGCAGTCTTATGTCATACTGGTGAGAGGGTAAATTTGTATGACAATTTTGGTGGGCTATTCCTGTAAAAATTTAAAATGCATATATCCTTTTCTAGACAATTTAGCCTATGTATATATATATATATATATATATATATATATTTAAGTATCTCTATCTATCTATCTATCTATCTATCTATTTATCTATCTATCTATATCATCTAGGTATATCTATCGTCTATCATCATCTAACTATCTATAGATATCTATATCTAAGGTTGTCTATTGCAGCATTATTTATAAGGTAAAAAAAGGGGGGAGGATGGAAAACTTCTAAGAAATATGCATACCATGGAATTTTTTGCTGCTATTAAACAGAATGAGGTATATGTAATATGCTATATGGAAAGTTCTGCAAATTATATCATTATGTGAAAAAGCAAGATTCAGAACCATATACATACACACAAGACCTTACTTAACACTGTTAATAGATTCTGTGACTTTAAGTAAAACATGTGAAACAAATTTTACCATAAGCTAATTGATATAAACAAGTGTTGAATTTCTACAGCATTCTCAACATTATATTTAAAATGACATTATCTGAGGACCTGCTATGTGTATTTATAATAACTTTATTTGAGTATAAATTTGAAAGATTTATATCATCTCTATATATAGGAAATAAGTTTAAGCGGGCAGGATATGAAGTGAATGGAGTTTGTTTTGGGGTTTGAGGTGTCCTTTGTTCTGAGTCAGCACTGTACACAAGGGCCGACTTGTTTGCTCATGACTTCAGGGTATTACTGGTTAGGGAAGTAGGTCTGTTGGGCTGTTTGAGAAGTCCACTGGTTTCAGCTGACATGAATTTGAAGCACACATTATATTACATTACCCATTACATTACATTCTATGGGTTGGCCTCTCATAAGACACTAGTTAAACAGTTTTAATTTGACCTTGGGGAGCATCTAAACTTGAAGAATGAAGCTAAACCATACATACCTGGGGAGATTCATTATTAAAACAATTGAAATTAAACTGTCTCCACCTGTCAGTGGGCAGTGAGAATAGTCCAAATGTCACTACTCACTACCTGGCTGAGCCCCTCTCTACTTTTAGACATTGTGGGGAGGGGTGCAATCCTGTACCTCAGTCCCTTTGTTTCTGGAGCACGACTTCTGATGTGCATCTTCTGCCTTGTTCTTCTTTCAACACAGGCATTACAGAAGGAAGGCTCATCAATCTGAGCTTTCTGGAATGTTGCTGAAATTTCATCAACACTGCTTAAGAGTCTAAAGAGTATTCAACAAGAACATCAACACTGAGGGTTTGGAAGAAATCACTCTATTAAAAAAATAAAGTTTGCAAAAGTTTGACATTTAATTCTGTTCCATTCCACTGTCAGTCTCCAAAGAAAGTGCTTATCTTTGCTTTAGAAAGGCAAGAAAAATTTTTCCCAAGACCAAACCAAGAATAAGCTAGAAAGTGTGTGGTGAGTTACTTCTGGGTGGAAAACAGATTATCTTTGTTTTCTACTGATCCACAATATGAAATAAACCAAAATTTTTTTTACATAAAAGTTTTCTTGCTTCAAAAAGTTTGAAAACTATTAAGTCATAACAAATTATAATAATATGGTTTAGTTGTAAAGTATATTCAATTCTAAAAATATCTACAAGCTAGAACATTGCCTTGGGGGGGGTTCAATTTTTTTTCTGTCTCATTTCTTTCCTTTCCCCTTACCACCATTGACTGCATATTTGCTTCCCTTCTTGTCTTCACACCCTTGACTACCTTTCCCTTGTTTGAGGATGTGTTATATATCTACTCCATATAAAAAACACCCTAGCATTCTCACCGTCTTCCTTCCTAAGGAAAGCTCAATTATTCTCAGGAACAGTATGTCAGTTGTAGGGAATGTCTTACATTTGGCTCAAAGTGCAAACTTTTTTTTTTTGCCAGGCGTTGGTCTAGGAGAGAAATTTTGATTCACTACTGGCCAGTGAGATAAAAGAGGAAGTTCACTGGGGGCTACTCAAATACATTTTCCTTTCTGAAAAAGGAGAAAGGTACAGAAGGAGAAAGTTCTTTAGTTCTTCCTTTCCCTTCTTGTTGTGAAGGTACATGATGCCCACAATTGTAGCAGCTGCTCTTTTTCCACATTAAATGATGAATATTTGGTAGATAGCCCACCTCTCTAAGAATGGCAGAGTGGAAGAACAGAAAGAACTTGGTCTCCAACAGCATCGCTGATTGGCTGCCAACACTTTAGGTTGAGCTATTTCTGGACTTCTTAAGTAAACTAGAAAAGTCCTTATGGTTTAAACCAGAATTTTTAGTTACTTGTAGACAAAAATGCATTTTTAATGTATACAAAAGCTTAAAAATCTAGTGGGAAAAACTATTAAATAGAAAAGTAATAATATTAATTATTATTATAGAAACATGATAAAAAAAGATTTGACTACACCAAAAACTGAACAATCAGGTATGCTCAATGAAGCTGGGCAAAGGGGTTCCCTGAGGAGAATTTCTTTGAGGAGGGTCATGAGTATTGGTCATAAAAGAGTCTTGTGTTCAGCAATGAGGGCAAGAAATGCATCTGAGAAGTCTTATAAATACATGGTGTCCAGGGAAGAATGAGTTTAGTGTGGCAGGAGGGAGAGCTAGGAAGATTTGATGAGGTCAAATAATGAAGGATTTTTCATGGCATGATATGGAAATATCCTTTGCATGTCAGGAGATGCATGGATGTGTATGTGCAGGAATACTCAGGCATGTAGATATACACTCTCTTGAGGAGTAAAGAACCTGACAACATTTTGTATAAGGTCCTTGGAGAAAGCCTCTAAATTCTTGAAATTTTCCCCGTGATTGGAATATCTTTTTTATTTGTGGTGGGTCCTGATAGTTTATGCTGATGAAGTGACTCCTGGTGGACGCTAGATACTTCAGAAAGGGCTGATCATACTGGAAAGACCAAAAATGTCATTAGAGGATTGAGGCTTTGAGCCATGTGAGGTCAGCCCAAACTCTAGGGAGAAATGAGGGCTAGAGATTGAGTCTACATCTTGGCCAATGATTTAACAATCATGACTATGCAATAAACTACCAATAAAAACTTTGAACTTAATTTTTTAGAGCTTTCTAGTTGGTGAATAGATCAATGCCTCAGGAAGTGAAGATATTTTAAGGACAGGAGGAGAGGACATAAAAACTCTGCATCTAGGATCTCAACCAAGTCCTTTGTTCAATCCTGATTTATATATTCTTTATGACAAAATTTTAAACATGTGCATAGTGTTTGTTTTCATTAGTCATCCTAGTGATTTATTGAACCTGAGAGGGTCATGAGAACCTCTGAATTTATAGCCAGTTGGTCATAAGTACCAGGTGGCCTGAAAACCTAAGAGCTATGGCTGATTTCAGAAGTGAGGGTCGTCTGGTGGGGTCCATGCCATTCACTTGTGAAGTCTGGCCCAGCTTGGGTAGTTGTTGTAAGAAGGCACTGCTCTGAACATGTGAAAAGTGACTCAAATATGGGAGAGGGCATTGCATAGGAGGTGCCGCATGGCCTGGATTCTGAGGTCTCCAATCCAGGGTATAGAAAGGGTTTCTCTGCACACCAAATCAACCTACTTATTGCCCTCTCAGAAAAAGGATTAAATTTTGTCAGAAGGGAGCTTGGGATCTAAAGGAAAAAGATGTGAGAAGAAGAGGAAGAACTGAAATACTCCTAACCATGGTCTCTGGGGCAGCTAGCTTATTGTAATCGATGTAAATAATCATTGCAGGACACAGTATCATGACCAGCAGGTAAACATTCTTCTGCTACCCAAATCCCATTTTTCAAAGAAAATAATAACATAAGCAACAATTATAATAACTACTATCTGTCAAACTTTAGTAATGGGAGAGATGTGATAAATATATGATTTTATAATGGTCCTGCTAAGAGATATCATTTCCATTTGACAAGTGATAGAGCATTTGCAGCTTAGTAAATGACATAGGCCTCCTAGCACATATGAAACTTACTTATGAGTCCAGCTCTCAGTGACAGCAGAGCCTGTGATATAAGCTCATGACACACTGATACTCATCTAATGCCAGTGAAGATGCAGGGTCAGAGTTAGTGCCCTACAGAGTATGTTATTCCCCATTTCCGGGACTTTGTAAGGTGAGTCATAGTGAGGGTGGGACACCTCAGAACTTTCTGCCTTTCATCTTCCTCTCATCTTTCTCAAAACACATGGTCCAGTGTGCTAATAAAGTAATGGGACTCAGTGCTAGAGAGCTAAGGGAACGCTGTGAAGCAGAGAAGGGAAAGATCTTCTTAACTTGTAGTGTAATTTGGAAACCAGGAATGTGTGTACAAAGAGTCATCACTCTAGCCTGACCAAGATGTGGTTACTCTTTCAAGAGAGTAAGGATTAATCCCTTATAGTGAGGTATAAATGTTCAGATAATTAGAATGAAAATCCAAAACTGGACTAAGGGATTTGATTTTCTGTCCAATCCAGAGAAGTAAAGCAGGTATGCAACAGATGAAGGTGAGAAACCAAAGAATAAGTGGGCAGGATAAGGTACAAATGTGTTTAGATAGGCCTGGATTTGAAGCTTGCTTCTTCCACTTTCTATATCTTTGTATTTCTAATTCTGCTTAGATTTTTCATTAATAAAGTGAATATAGTAATATCTACTTGATAGAGCTGGTATGTCAATTAGCAATAAGGCAGCTCAAGAGCCACAGATAGGTATATAACAGGCATTTATAAAGGAATATGTATTTTTTTATTTTTAATACTGTTCAGTACATAGCTAAAAAAATGTGTATAGGTAGTTCTTGGAAAAAAAGCTTCATATGCCAGACTCTTAAGTCCTTTGTATGCTTTCAAAGGATCTCACAGTTGGAGGCTTCAGTACAATATGATTTCTAATTCAGGCCTCCTGCAGTTCTAATTTAGGACCCCAGCTTCCTTATCACTGAGTCCCTGAGAATAAGCACCAGTAAGTAACCCTTTTAAATTCCAACTGTGGTAAATAGAGCTAAGAGATAGAAATCAGCACTTGGGAAATTTTCATGTTTTATTCCTTAGAGAACAAATTCTTTTTCACCCCCTGATACCACCTCTCAGTAGGAGGGCAACTGGTAGCAGTGCTAGCAAGCAGAGGCCACTCTGCCACCTCTTAGAGATGTGAGGCAGGCAGATGGCCCTGGGCCCTCTGACAGTGACAAATGATTGGTTGATTCAGGCCAGTTATATGAGTCAACCCAGTCTCCCTGAGCCTAGCTTTGTGAAAGGTCCTGTTGAGATGTTCAGATTCAAGAAGAAAGTTATGAGTGATTTCTGGATATAGTTCTATTTTGCACTGTTCTCATCCCATAGAGACAATTTTTTTAAAAAAAAATTGAACTAAAGATGCTAAAGTGATTGGTCAATCAGGCTTTCCTCATACTATGGCCTAATGAGCTACTGCACCATGAAGAAACCATTTCACCTGTGAAACAGGCCTCTTCCATAGTAGAGCTGTCAAGTAAGAATCAATCTATAGGCTTTTATCTGTTTATATTCCAGGTTCATCTGTTCCAGACACTGCCTCATTTGTCTCCATCCCTTCTCGCTACTAATAACATTGTAGGGGGTCCATCTTTTTTTCTCTCACCGTGAGCCTACATGTTGGCACATTCGTATTTCAGTATTTCTTTGTCACAGTTCCCTGTAGGTTGCTGCTAAATAGCTTGTGCATTTAGGGTGGGAGTGGGGAGGTGGGGGGATGGAGAGAACACAACTGGCATTTACCGAACACTAAAGGCATGCCAGGCTCTCAATTGATTACTTTTTCATGGTAAATGTGGGGTAGATTTTCTGATCCCCCATTTCACACATAAAAGAGTTCAGGCTCAAAGGTTAAGTAAATTTGCTGAGGTTGCTCAGATACATACTTACAAAGCAGGGATGAAATCTTTTGTTTGCTTGAAGCCCAAGGCAGGCAGTGTCTTTTTACTTACTGTACTGGTGCGGCATATTGAAGGCACCAGTACATACCTACCTATTGTGCTGAACTGAAAAATGTTCCAATCCTGCCTCATAGAGTTATTGTAAAGATTTAACAAGTACATGTATCCACAATGTCTAACATGTGGTTGTCTCCTTGTCCCATGGTTGATACCGATCAGCTATCAACTGGCTGGGTGTGTACAGAAGAAAGCACATTGATTTTCCAAAGAGGTGTAATCTTAGGAGTCTGACTTCCAACCTTTTCCCCAACTGAACCCTTCTTTTATTATGATTGCATTACGAGGTTTTCACAAACCTTCTAGAATCTAGACTGTGCTGAGCCATCATTCTCCCATATTGCAGGTGGAGGGACAAAGGGTTTGACAGAAAATTATACAGAATGTGAATTCCTAAACTAAGAACCTAGCTTCCATGCTTTCCCCCTAGGAAATGAGGGAATACCCTCAAGAATTGATTAGAATGTTTTTCTCTCAAATTAACCTAAAACCATGCCTCAAACTGGCTTAAATAATAAGGCAATGTGTTAATACCTTACCAAGAGTTAATAAAACTCCAGACACTGTACATCAGGTTCTGGTCATACATGTTCTGATTCTTGAGACTTTATTGTCTTCTATGTAGCAGCTCTGCCAGGTGTCACACGCAGGCAAAGCAGAGGAAATACTATCACCTTGAGTGAGAGACCCTTTCCGAGAAGCTTCCAATGGACCTTTTCTTGTGTCTCAGTGGCTAAGATAGAGTCACATGCATGTTTAAAAACTAATCATTAGAAAGATGGGTGGGATATCTATGGTTGATTTAGGCCATAGGTTCTTACCTCTGGCTATACATTAGAATTACATATGGAACTTTTAAAAAAAGAAAGGCCTGAACTCCATCACAAAATATTTAGATTTAATTGGTCTGCAATATAACCTAAGTATCAGAACTTTATACACCCCACAGGTGCAGCCAATGGCCAGAAAGAAATCCGTGGTGAAATGGGGATTGGTGGTGAGGCACAACTATGACCGGGACACATGGCCAGGGGATTAAGCGGATCACATCCTCATTAGGCATGATGCTTTGATGAGTATTGTGCAAAATATTAGCTTTCTTCTCAACCCAGAGGAGATGAGTAGATTCCATGACAAAACCACTGTGAACTCCTCTGGAGCCCAGGTTCCTTTCACCTTTCCTAGAATGAACCTTTTCTTTCCTTTTCTTTCTGTTAGTGCAGGCATCTAGAGCAAAACTACCTTTAGACAATTCCAAGAATGAGATGTGGGCACCACTGGGCCAAGAAAAGAAAAGGTATGCCTCAGGCTCCCTGTGTGTGATTGACCACTCTCACTGGCTTCCAGGTTAGCTGGGACTGGGCAATCGGAGTCTAAATTTAAGTTGATGTAGGGGCATTTGCTTGATCTGGAGTAGTCTCAGGGGTCTTGTAGTCATAATTGCCTCAGGTTTAGCTCTACAAAATCTTTTCTGTTCTTCAGTATTTATAAATAAGTTAATGGAGAGCTTGTGATTTTCAGAAAATATTCTCATTTTCAACTGGTCCAGAGTATTTTGAAAAAGGGAGAAAGGGCTTTGAAGTGACTGTGAGTTTTTCTTTCCAATTACTGATTTGCTACTCAGTAGGCTTAAGTATTCTAAAGAATACATCAGGTAGCAGTGGCAGAGAGTGTCTATAATCATCATCAAAATAAAGATTGCATGTAATACATGCCCACTACCTACAGGTGGCCATTATAGATACTGAAGAAGCTCTGGCTTTTCCTCCGCTTTCCTTACAAAACTTAGACATTAGTTGTGGATTAGATGGGATGTACTGACAAAACAATGTAAGATAGTAAGACTTAAATACCAAGTAAGGCTAATTACGGCCCCATGAGCTGAAAGAATTATTTCAAAATTAATTCCAGGAGAATCATCATCTGCCAAAATAAACATATTAGAGTCTATGTTCCAAGTGGAATCATAAGTTTTGTGTTCCTGTTGTGTGGAGACAGCACAAAGCAGAGGAATGAAGGACTGGTCAAAGCCAAAAATCTCTTTCTAGAACACATCAGAAAATTGACAGAAATGTGGGGAAGGCTTTTGTTACTGTTGCTGTCACAAAGCCCAATCACCTCAATCCTGACAACTATAAATTAAGAATTAATATAAAGCATGAACAGCAGAGGCAGCTTGATTCAAATGCACTTTCTGCTAAACCAATTTTGTGCAGCTTTTCACTGAAAATAAATTATACCTTATAAAATGCAAGAGATAAAAAAATGTCTCTTTTTAGAGTTAAGCCAGTCAAGTTGCAGGTATCTAATTGATTTGCCTTTAGGTATGAGAGGGATGAGTGGGGAGGGAACATATGATTTCTCAGAATATCTACTCCATGGACTACATGAGGACATGATAAGTCAAATGTGGAACTCAGACAAATACAAGAAAGAAAAAAGGTAGCAAATGATATAATTAGATGTATCATTATGACGTTTTCAACTGTCAGATAAAAGAGAAAGAACACTGATCCTTTGTATACACAAAGAGAATCTCAGAAACATGTTTACCTCCTGTGTTCAATTCCATTTTATAATTGGAATGGATACAACTATCTAGATTTCCACCTTCAACATATCCATGAGGTTTAAAATTTCTTTAAAAATTTTTAAATTTCTTAAAATTTTGCTTACCTGCTTAACAAATGAATCTGCAATAAGAGCACCAATTAAGTTTTTAGCTTGTATGCATCGTTGAATGTTTTCATGTTACAAAGATTCTGGCTTTACAATAGATTCTGCCTTCACAGATGTCAACTATCTTTACAACCCATTTACATTTTTTTTTTCTTTTGAGGAAAATATTGAGAAAAATAAAAACAATTATTAAGAAAGGAGCCAAAGTAGAAGTTTCATATTTGAAGTTTCATATTTGTCAATGTATGTGTGAAAGTCATTCATTTTTTTCTTGTTATTGTTAGTCATCTTACAAATACAGAACCACAGATCTTCATTTCCTTTGTTAATGTGGCTCTTTCAGCTCTGGGAATTACAAACTTGTTACAATTTTTACCAGTTTCAAAAAACAATACGTTTCTTTTCTTATCAGAAAGTGTATTCTCTCCCCATATGCTGCTCTTTACATTTAAATAACTGAAATTAAGGACTTTAATGCAGCAGATGGCAAAGTATCTGCTGACTGAGCATATTAGCCCTTAACAGGCAGGATATTACTTATTCTAAATTTATTATAACTATCTTTTTAAGGAAGCCCAAAGATAGAAAAAGTCTAAAGATCTCACTATAGGTTGCAAGTGATTTCTTTGTCTCTTTGGCAGCTTTGTTACCTTTTTAAAAGTTGCTAGTCTCTTTCACTTAATAAATGATTTACCCTTGTTTCATGTTTCTTGTGGCCACTTTTAAATCAAGCCATTTGTGTGTGTTTTTCCATGTACTTGTCCTTTCTCTTCCTTTGTTATCACTTTGCTTCTCCTTACAACTCAGCTATAGTTTCACACAACCAACTAAGTAGAGCCTGAATTTACAGGAAACTGGGAGCAGTACTAGCACCTTCAATTAGAAATGCCAACTCAGAAGGCAGAGCAAGTAAATGCATATTAATGTGGAAAACACAGATGCATGATGCTCAGCTCTGCATTGGAGTTAAAAAAAAAAGAGCCTTCCATGAAATGAAAATAAGCTATATATATATATTTTTAAATCAAAAAGAATTATTTTGCTTTCCTCCAGTTCCCAGACCTCTTCAAAGCTAGTCTAATATTAAAATTTCTTGATATTGGTTGAGGACCTACAGACCTGACTCTGAATGAGAAAGAACATAGCCTTACCTGAGCCTGTTTCTTTAGTGTCCCCATGTATAAAATATAAAAAGTTTAGTGTCTTCATGGTAGAGACGCAAAGTGACGAAGGCCACGGCAAAATCTCAGACATATGTTAATGTAAAATCAAGAGTTTGAGATTCAAGTCAACTGGGTTGTAGAACTGTGAAGTTAAATTTATCCAGTAACTGAAACTAGGTGGTGAACATTTTCTCTCAACATATTCTGTTCTGAGTTAAATTACATTTGAAAACTTTTATGTCATTATATGTTAAATTTCTTGAGTGTGATAATGTATTGTGGTTATGTAGGAGAATGTCCTTGTTCTTAGAGAAATACATGAAGTTTTTAGAGGTGAAGTGATCCGATTTCTATAAACAGTTTGTGAGAGAGTGAGTGCAAATATGGCAAAATGCTAACAATGGATCAGTCTAGAATAAAGGATAAATAAAGTATTTCTTTTATCTGTTCTGAAATTTTTTTTTAATTGGGAAAATACTTAAGAATAAATATAGTAAAAATATAAGACCTATATGAACAAATGTGTATAATAATATTTTAAGATATAAAATGTAATCTCAATATGTGAAAAAAGTTATATATATATAATATATATATATATATACATATATATATATATATATATATATATATATAGACGTGAAATACTTTTTTCCTTGTATCTATATTTTAAAAACTCACACATTTTTATAAATTTGGGAGGGTATTAATTTAAATTGTCAAAGGAAAATATAGGTAATTCATTCTTTTATTTTACATTTGCTCAACTAATATTATCAAAATACTTATCATACTGAGCCTGAGCATAATGGCCCTTGTCACCCAGCATCTATTCCCCATTCCCTTCAAGGTGTGGTGCGTGGCAGGAGAGAAATGAGAGGGGAGAGGGAGGCATAAAAAATAAATGGTTCTTCTCCTCAAAGATGTTGACACATGAATTTCATTATACCAGGCTAGGAAAGGATGGACTCAGAATTTGGGAAGAAAGGTTGGGGAGTATTGTGACTTTAGATAAAGCCATTTTGCATGGCCACTTTGGGATCCATATATAAGCCTCCTCACTTTCTACCAATGTCTTAATGCATTATTCTATAGTGGAAAGAGTGTTAAATTGCTGCTAAGAGAATTTGGTTCTTTCCATTAGGTGGCTGTGTGATTTTAGGCCGGTTCCTTCACCTCTCTGGGCCTTAGTTTCTTTATCTGCAAAATGATGGAGTTGGACTAACTAAATCTTCAAGATTGCTTTCAGTTCTAATATTCTATTCTGTGCTGTCCATTTAAGCAACAGAGGCCTCTATTTTTCCAGCTGTCTTTTCTTTTAGGTTAAACCCATTAGAAAGTAACTGGGTGCCATTGAGAAGATCTTAGGCACCTTAAATACTGAATGTCAGTATTACTTGTAAACTCTATATCTCAGGTCAACAGATCAGTGTCAAATCATGAACCTATACCCTCCCCCAAGGAAATCCATGATGTGATCTTTCTTCTGGCCTCTTTTAATTCCCTCAGAGCAGTGAGGTACTGCAATTCCTTTCTTATGCATGCTGGTGCTAAAAGAGGCATTTTCTTTTTAAGAAAGCAGATTTATTTAGGCTAACTGAAATAAGTCAGATGGAGAAAGACAAATACCATATAATCTCTCTTATATATGAAATCTAAAATATAAAACAAAACCAAACTTAGAGATACAGATAATAAATTGGTGGTTGTAAGAGTGCGGGAAGGAAATGGGTACACTGTTTTTGTATTTTTGTTTTTTTTTTGTTTTAATAAATTAGAATAAAAATTGAATAAAAGCTTTTTAAAAATCAGATTTCTGTACCATGAAGCATCATATACATTTACTTTGTATAATGGGATTTAGAAATCTCACTGCAGCTGTTGTTTGGCTTTCTGTAGCATTAATTCAGGCCCTAAGAGAGAAGTATTATTTCCAACCATTTCTACTCTTTCTCCAAATCACAGATGCCTGGAAAACAGACTTGGGGAGAGATTTGTGTCAGATCTTTGCTTTGTTCATCTGCTTAGAGGGAGGAATAAAATAGCAGGGAGAGTGTTATTCAGCTATTAAGAGTTGGTAAGAGGCAGCTTATCAATAAAGAGTTGAAGTTTTTTGTTTTAATTTTGGTCATTAAGGCATGTAATGTTTCTTCTTTATGATCATATTAATCAATTCATTTATTCTCTGAAAGCTGGGATGAGATTGAAATCTTCCCAAGAACTAGGACTATGTCATCTTCATCTTTGAAACAACATGGCCTCAAGAAGAAAGTCTGTGTTTTGGAATCAGACAAGCCTGTATTAGAAGCTTCCTTCAGCATTAATTTGGCAATAACTTGACCTCTGCCCTAGTACACTTCCACAGAGAACCGACTGTTGTCTCTTGTCCTATGGGAATGTAAATGCAGATGGTTATGACACATGGTTTAGACAATCATTTCCAGTAGTTGGCATCTGTGTTAACAGCTTATGAGAGGGCAGGGACTATAAGGGGGTTTCCTTTAACCAAAGAAATGGTGTAATGTGGTGGGGTTCTATAGGATTAGAAATTAGGCTAATCTTGCCCTTTGACCATTTTCCTTCAGCTCTCTTAGTCATCACACTCAAAGATGGAAATCTTTATGCAAGGCACTATGCATCAAATTTATCTTCTCAAAAACCCTCTGAAGTTAGTAATATTTTTACTTGACTTACGAATGAGTGAACTGAGGCTTAAGGAGCTACTTAGGACAGAACCCAATCTAAACTTAAGCTTGGGTGACTAAAAGTTCAGTTTCTTTATGCACAGTATAGCTTCCTACTACCTCTAGGTGGGCAAATTGGGAAGGTAACCCATGATCCTCAGAGGCTCTGTGTCCTTTGTGGGTAGACTGTTCTCAGGCTGCCCCCTAGTTGTCCTAGAAGTTCCTACTGCAGGACCTTAAAAATTACCATCCTGTCCTTTATGCCTTCCTGGGGTCCTTTTTCCTCCTTAAATTGAATAAAGCCAACATTCCATGAGCTGTTTCTGTGTGCTGGACACTGTGCTAGCTTCTACAATAGATACAGAGGTAACAGATAGTCCTGGGCCAGAAAGCTTGAAGTTTAGTTAAGGAAAAAGGCAATCTTGAAACAAGTAAAAAACATGGCAAAGAAAGATAAAAACTTAAGAGAGGTGCAAAATGTTGAGGGAGACAGTCATGATAAATGTATATGATATTTTATAGGATGGAGATATATATAATAATAAATACCATCATCAAGGGGCATGTATGAAACACTTTATATTTGTTAATTCTAGTCCTCACAAAAATCCTTCAAATGAGATATTATTGTTTCCATTTCTACAGATGAGAAAATCAAATTACAATCCAGAGAATCTGATTATGGCCATGTAGCTAGCAATGGGAGAGCTAAATTTTAAATATTTGCCTTTCTGTTCTGCAAGTCAGCCCAATTCCTATTATAATTACCCACCACTTTATTTTAATCCTATTTTGTAGAATTGGCTTCTTTGTTACCACCCAGCTGCTGGTAAGTGGAGAGCCTGGATTCAAGTCTCTAAGACTGCTTTCTTTCATGGAACAGAGCTGCTTGAGAGTGACTCCCAAAAGCCTTGGTGAAAGTGTGCCTTTGGAAAGGTCTCAGTGAAAATTAAGGAGTATTTATGTTGAGAGAATGTAAAGAACATTCAAATGAGAGAATTGCATGAGCAGTGGTAGGGGAAAGAAGAGTTAGGTCTTGGTAATTGGAGAGGATGATATGGAGGGTAACTAAGAGCCACTTTATAAGCAACCAGAGTATTTGAGGGGTGGGAAGCCTTTGCACATTGATGTCATCAGAACCGCAGTGTTGTAGAGAGGGCAAAGATGGGGAGATACTGGGAGATTAGATATTAGCCTGTCAGCACAGGCCATTAGCTGGGTCTTAATAGTAGTGGTGGTAGGTAGAGTGGGAAGTAAAAGGGTTGGAGTGAGTTCTTAAACAAGGATAAAATCACAGAAGTGGAAAGCAGAAGTCTGTTTCAAGGAGTAGAATCTATAGGACTTAATTGGTTCTCTCAAGTTGAAGAGAGAATTCAGAGTGATTGAGTTTTCCAGTCCTGGTGGTGGGGAAATAGTACCAACACTGACTAGAATGAAAAAGTGAGACTACCAAAAGTGAGAGATTATATAAAAAAAGCTTTAGGCTGGCTGGTTAGAGATATCATCAGATTATAAAAAGAATGAGTGTTGAGCTCAAGAATGAGAACAGAGAGATTTTAGGTCATCTGCAAGGGGAAATGGTTGAAGCAAAGAGAATGAAGACATCCCCTAGTGCAGAGCTCCTCAAACTTTAATGTGCTCAAGTATTACCCAGGAGCCCTGGCACAGTTACCTGACACATAGCACATATTTAATAGATATCATTTCCTTCTTGAGCAGATAACATTTGCATAGGGCCTTAAGATGTTGATCTAAAGAAATGAGCAATATACAAATTTCAAAAAGTATTTTAGTTGTTTGCTTATTTTAAATAAAAAGCCATTTATACTTTTCAAATTGTACCACCTGAGCACTTATTTACCTGTTAACTATAATACTGATTTTAACGTTCAATGTGAGCTGAGATCTGTTCAGTCTCCATTATCCAATAGTTAGTTAAGAATGTGGACTCTAGAGTCATGAAGCTTGAGTTTGCATTTTGCTTCCTACAAAATGTGATCTTGGGCAATTTATTCATATGTTGTTGCCTGACTTCCTCCTCTATAAAAAGGAGATTACACACACACACACACACACACACACACACACACACACACACACTGTTGTCAGGGCTATTGTCATGATATAATAATACAACGATTGATACCTGGGACATGTTTAGTAACTTTTGGTTATAAGTTTTATCATTGGCTAGCCCTTGGGGGAGAAGACTCATACAGAGAAGCTGCAGGAAGAAGTGTTAATGAGTCAGAAGGCCATGAGTGGTTCCTTGAGTCAGGACAAGAGCAACATGTCAGCCTGTGCCATAGCAAAAGCTCATAGTAATACCCTACCTAAAACCCAACCAAGCTGCCATAAGTTGACAATCAGAAGTCCCTTTTGAACCTTTTGGCTACTTGGCCAAGTTTCCAATTTGGGGAATTACATTGATCTGTGAGAGAATTCCCTTTCCATTCCAGTGGGCCAGTGGACTAAGCATTGTCATCTCTTCCTATCTTTACTGTTGGCCAAGAGTAGTCTTTGTAGAGGAGACACACTCCTTCTCATAGCTAGAACACTCTTTCAAGAAATTATATGGTCTGCAAAACAAGCCATCGAAGATTGACAAGCTAAAAAGTTAACAACCAGGCTTCTTTCTGTTCTACAATAATTTAGATAACTACCTGAGATGATGTGGTTTTCTGTGCTTAAACAATTAGTTATTTCACTAATTTGATCAATTTTTCTTTATCTTCTTGGTTCAGCCCATGCTTTCATCTTGAGCATCTTCCACAGCATAATAAAAGCTGACATTTAGTGAGCCCTTCCCATATGTCAATTCTCTTTGAAACATAACCTCATTTAATTTTCACAGTACCATTTATGAGGAAGATACTATTTAATTTCCATTTTGTAGGCAAGAAAACTGACATTTGGACCAGTGGGGTCATTTACTCAAGGACATATCACTGCTGATGTATATATTTGTAGGTTACCTCAAGTCTTAAATACTTGAAGCCTTAAGCAGTCCATTTGAAATTAAAATAGAAGACAAAGATGTGTGAAACAATTAAACAAAAAGTACAAAGAAAATAAACAGCAGGACCAGCATGGGAAACCAGGTGGTTGTCATGGAGGGGAGACATAAACTGAGAGTAAGCAGGATGATATTCTGTTGAATAAAGAAAGAAGGAAAGGAGGTGGTATGGGAGGGGAAGGACAAGTATGGGAAGGATGGGGCTGGGGTTGGAGAGACAGAATGAGCAAAGGTCTTCACATCAAGTGTTACTTTAGGAACAAATACTATATTATTACATTATTAAATAGTATTCATTTTCTCCTTTTTAAGAAACAGCAGAAAATAGTTATTCAAAACTAATGGTTGTTTTCTATGTTCTACATTCTAAGCATAGGGGGCACAATTGATATCATCAACAGGAAAACTTGTATATTTTTCCTTGAATTTATAGAGGTTAGTGGAGGAGAAAGTCATTCATTTTAACAAGAACATTATTGAGTTTTTAATGAGCAAAGGGAAGGCCTGAGCTGAGTAAGAATCAGGAAGCTAAGAGAAAGGTTGAATGGAGGACCAAGTGAGGATGTGAATGAGTGAAGCTGAAAGAGAGTGGTAAAGTAAGGAAGAAAAAGTATGTCTGTGAGGAGGGTAGTGTTAGGGCAAGGGTTAGAAAAGATGAAGAAATATGCAGGTTAACATCAGCATATCTGTTGTCAGTCTCTCTCACAATAAACTCACACAAAAGGGGTGAGTTCTACATTTTGATCTATGTAAAAGAGAAGGATGAGGATAGTTGTGGAAACTGAGAACCAAGGGAGATGGTGAGCTTGAGCAGTGCTGGTGTGGGAGCCAACTGTACCCAGGAAAGTCCCCACGTCCTGAGTGATCAGACTTCTGAGGGGTGACTAGGCTCCCCACAGAATGTAGAATAAAGGGATGTAGCTATTAAACAAATCTCAAGTATAGGGAAACCTCAGCTGATACTTGGTCTTTTATATATACCAATAAAAAAAATATCCTATGACGTTCAATTTTTATTCACACAAAGTGACTACTACTTTGGTCGTGCTATTTTTGCTTATACCTGCCAGCTCTAAGAAAAGTCAGTTAGAAACAGATACTCTTTGGGAGTAACTGGTACTTTCATTATTTATGGCTTGGTATCAGGTTATATGTGGTCTCCTTCCCTTTCTCTTTGTATTGATCTCACCATTATTTGAAAATTGGTATATGATATAGCTGTTTACACAGTGGTCAATTTTGTAATTTCCCTTTCCACCGAGACAGGCTCCTTTATGGGCCAAAAAGAAAATCCTTGCCTCTTCTTTTCTTTTTCTCATCACCTCCTTGATGAGCAGAGTCATGGGCATAACCTTACCTTCGCACAGCCATGCCCTCCCAGGACAGTTATGAGGTTGAGCTTCTCACACACCTCTGGTGACATTCGATGTGACAGCTCCAACTTTTCTGCAAAGTTCTAAACCATTGACCAGCCCCCCACCTCTACTACACATATTCAAACTTGAATTATTCTGAGAAATGTTGATTCATATTTCAAATGAGGACATATGAGTATAGAGGAATAGACATAAAAATAGTCAAAACTTAATCCTCAAAACTAAAAGGAAAACACCACTGAAGTAGCTTATTATTATTCTCATTTCATAGATTAAAAAATTGAGGCTGCTTCTGGGAGGGGCAGGAAGACTAAATATTGGTGGAAAAGAGAATTCTATGAGCATCCTACTTATTAAAGCTCCCCAGAAGCAGATCCTGTGGTAAGCCCTGCCCCAGCAGCTGAGAGTTTATCTCTTAAGCAGAGAAAGTCCTTGCCATATGAAGAGCACTTGGGGTATCTTTAGAACTCAGCTTCTAAAGAAGTTCTTCGAGGAACTTTTTCTTCTTCATAGACTTCCAGCAGAGTTCACACATCTTGGTTACTTTGAAGAGGTCTCAAGGTATGGGCCAGGTCAATTGAAATTAGCTAGGTGGCAACCTGAGCCTGCAGGAAATATGAGGGACTACAAGAAACAGGAACAACAGTACCTGCTGCACAGGAGGCATTCAGCAATCTTTATGGAACCATCATTGGAATCTTGCTATTCATGTAGAGGCAATTAAACTAGCCAAAAATAGCTGTGGTCATTGAAAGAGCTGGTCCCCAGTTGGCATTTTGGTTTCTATTAGTTACCTTGTTTAATTTAATTGTTACCTATTACCTTGATAACAAATAAAACACAAAGCCACTTTA
The DNA here is from genome assembly GCA_004027375.1 of Macroglossus sobrinus. Classification (NCBI taxonomy): domain Eukaryota; kingdom Metazoa; phylum Chordata; class Mammalia; order Chiroptera; family Pteropodidae; genus Macroglossus; species Macroglossus sobrinus. The sequence continues at coordinate 75,309 of PVKZ01000855.1, read as the reverse complement.
TGACTCCTTAGCATGCCTGTAATTCTGAATAACTTTATAGAGATTTAAAGTCCAGAGAGAGGGAGTGTATTTAGTACAGGAAAGAAACACACAATTTGCTATTAGAAAGCATTTTTTTAAGTCCCCTACTTGTGTTACCCTCCCTCTTTGATTGTATTTTCAGATCTTTTAAAAAAAGAGGACTCAGCTGTCAATCTCACAGAGTAATTCCAAGGGTCATATTAGGTTGTAAAAGAGTCTTGGAGCTATAAACATGCATTAAATAATTTAATCTGTCAGTGATTGAAGCAACATAGCTAAGACCTTAGGGCTCATCTGAGGTATAAGTAAAAAGCTTTATCTTTAGCTTCCCTTTTCTGAAAATTTGCGCTCAGTGTTTTTTTTCTTTCTACCTCAGGCACCAAGTATCTAGATAGCTTGTCTAACTGCACTGGCTATCAAAAAATGTCAGTAGAAACTATTATCATGTATTATCAGAATAGGAAGATTCTTGCTCTTTGAGATGAAGTATTTTTTTTCTGAGCAAGTGTGTAGTCACTGTATAGTCCAGCTATATTTTTTCAGAGTATAATTTTTACCTCATAATAAATCATTTTAAACATTGTTTTTATATTTAAAAACACTTGACTATATCAGAAAGTAAAATACAGAGCTAATTAGGATTTTAAGAGATAAAAATAAAAATGAACCTTGAAGAAATGTTCCCACTTAAGATAGACAGGTGTTAAACAAAACAAACAAAACAAAATAAAACAAAAAGTTTAGGATATAGTAAGATTAAAAAAATTTATTTGATTAGAGGATTGCAATCCTAGAAGCACAGTTTAATTAACAACCAAAAACATTCACCAAAGAGAATAAGAAAGATAGGGTTTATAAAGATGAAAACCATCTTTATTTGGTGCTATTTCCATTTAGGTCCTTCATGTAAATAAAGGATACTAGGTTAACAGAAATTAGTTAGATCTATTATGCAAATGAAGGGTACTAGTTGGTGAAATAAATTGGCTTCTTTCAAGGAGAGAAATGCAGATTGTTCTGGTGGCTATGGTAAGGAAGAAGTAAAGTCCAGGCTATAGTTAAAAGTTCAAAAGTTCATGGGTGGAATTTGCATAAGGCAGACTTCTTCATAGCCTCCTGGCTTCATTTTAATGCTTTTGACACAAATGATTATGTTTTGGCAATTTCCATTTACATTCCTCTTTTTGTCTGAGATCTTTCCTTGGGGAACATCAGTGATGAATCTTTTAACTTTTAGGTATTTTGGTCCTTCATCACAAGGTAGGATCATTTTGGGCATGTTATGTCACACATTAGAGGGAGAGAGGTGTTGTTTGAACAGAAGTAGACATAGGGTCAATGTCCACATTTTACAAAAAGGAGGTTAGGAGAAGTGTGTCTTAGACATAGTCCACATCCAAAATTGTCTTTCATCAGGACCCTAGTTATGGTGAACTGTCCCTCATATGGGAAGGATTGATTAATCATTTCTAATATTTGTGCAACCATTCTCTGAGTTTTGGTAGAGGATTTAAGCCATTTGGTCATACAAAGCATTATCAATTTAATGATAATAAACAGAGAAAAGATAAAAATAATGTGTGTGACAATTTATGACTCAGATCTTAAGATTTTAACTTGGCTCTTATTCCAGTGGTGAGCAAACTAAAAATATCTAAAAATTTAAATCTTAGCCACCTGGTGGTAAAACTTAAATGACTTTAACAGATTTGGCTAGTTTAAAAAAGCTTACTAGCTTCCAGTTCAACCTGGAAAGAGATATTTTCCAGGTGAGACAAGTCTTAGTTATAGCACAAACTCTTCCTTGGGCTACAAGCAAATAATTTAAGGCAATTGTGTTGTTAAGGACTACCTGAACTAGGGAATCTATAGATCTCTGATGGACTCTGATGACTCTAGCAGCAGAGTGATCTATTTTGTTATTGATTCTGGTAAAATTTCTCATCATAACTTCTAAGGCCCCTATGCAGAAAAGGAAGATTCCCCAGAAAGATCCTGCAAGAAAGTTACAGCCCTGACTTGTGACCACAACTGTAATCTTAATTTTCAGAAGGGTACTCATTAGGGTAATCATCTACTATTGATAAGGCCCTCTTTTTTTTTCCTGCATGAGAGTTGGGAATAGTGCTAGAATCATTTTGAAAATAATGATAGGGGATATCAAATAGACCAAAAGGCATTGCCCACGTAGTCTCCAACTATGTAGACAATTGAATTGCTCAAAGCTCATTTCTTTATGTGCAAACAAAATAATAACCTGTGGAGGCATAGAGAGTGTCATAAAGGTATACTTATTTATGGGTTTATTAATAGAAAAATAAGTGAGAAGGTTTTCTAACCAGGGCTTAGTGTGATTTAAGCACTATTCTATGAGTTCTTTTTGGTACATTTGATAGAGTCCATTGAAGAATGAATAGTTGGGTCCATGACAGTTTGGGATGAATCTTGCCATGAAAGCCATGTTTCTTCTAGAGGAGAGTGTGTAAGTATATGTGATGATTTCTGTGTAGGAGGGGTTTAAGAAGACATAAGGAAAAGATAGAACCCCCTTCTTCAATTTAGTTCAATCAACCAGAGGAGAAGGGAGATTTGTAAGATTAACAGTAAAACTAGGAGACTCTGTTTTATCTTAGTGAGGGCTTCTTGGCTTTTCTGAGTTGAAATAGTTTTGTCAACCTTAAGAAGGGATATAGTGGCTAAACTAGGATGGAGATATTTGGTATCCATTTTCTATAGTATTCAGGCAGTCCTAAAAATGCTAAGCTGATGCTTAGTTTGGGGGGTTAGAAATAATCCTATCTGGATCAAGGAGTAATCTCTGTTCTAAAATAAGATGTCATAAGTATTTAAGTTAAGAAAAAATAAATTTTAGATTTTCTTTAGATATGTTTTGTCCCCTCAACTTAGCCAGTTCCTTTAGAAGAGGAAGGCTATCTTTGGTAAAGGCATCCCATGAAGAAGAACAAAGGAGGTAATATCTGTATGATAGTAAGAAAGAGCCTTCAGAAATTCAATTTCAGAGATATTGGTCTTTAGAATTTAAGGAAAATATGTAGGATATGTGTATATTTGAGGCATGACAGTCAGTGTATAATGTTGTCTGTTACAAGTGAATACAAATAGGTACTGGCTTCAGAGTCAACTGGTATGTTAAAGAAAGCACTTCAAAAGTCTATAACAGTAAGCATCTTATTGTTAAGAGAAATAACTGCAAGTGAGATTGGGGATTAGGTACCATGGGGTACTGGGAATAACAATATTATTAATTGTCCAAAGTTCTCAAGCAAATCTCCATCCTCTTCTATGTGGTTTATGAACAGGAAGATAAGAGTGTTAAAATAGCTGGTGCAAGTGATAATTAGTCATTTTTGTAAATAATCTTCAATTATGGGTTTTGTGCCTTGAATTGTCTCTGCATTGAGTGGATATTGTTTAATATTAGGTAGAGGCTTTTTTTCTATTAATCTGGATTTTTCTGGGTGGTATGAAATGAATTCATCCAGTATCTATGTCATTCCTCAAACAGATCATCTCAGGAATAGGGTCCAGAAGTGGTCTGGGCCTTTAAACTTTTAGAGGATACATAGAAATAGCTATTAAGGAGTTGAGATGTTCTTGAGAGTTGAAATTTAGGTGCTCAATATTCAAAAAGATTTTCCCCTTTTGAGAAAAAAAATGTGCTTGGAAGCTTAACAAATTAATGGGGACAGAGAATAACAGAAGAAAATGGTGGGTATCTTTAATAGGACCTAGCTGAAATTGAATGGGGAAGGACTTGACAACCATTTATATGGTTTGAGTACTCTGAGGCAGAAAAAGAGATCTTTATCTAACCCATCTCTCAAAATTGAGTTAAAACATTTTTGAGTGTTAGCATCTCTCACTAGAAAATCAAGATTTCTCTAAATACCAGTTGAAGTCTAGAATAGTAATCATGAACTGATCTATTGAGATGTTGAGAGGTGGATTCAATTTTTACCAATTATGGGTCTTGAAAAAGCTCATAGTGTGGCTTCATACAAGTTATAAGCCATTTTTTTAAGAGGGCTCCCTTGCCTCAACTATAGTTATATGAATGTCATCTAAGGGATTATTCCATCTAATAGTTGTATATTAGTGGCTGGCTTGCCCTTCACTGACCAAAAGCCGTATTACTTGATAAAGGTCAAGACAACCAGGTTTGAAAGTCTGGATGATTAAGTTAAATTCCTCAGTAAAATGAATAGGATCATCAGTGACTTTGGAGGAGTCCTTAGGAAGGATTCTAAGTTCTAGAGGAAAAAAAATTTATAATGGACTAAATGATGAGTACCATCATTGTGCATAGTGGTGACTAAAGAAAAAGTTTTAAGAGAAAGGTCAAGGGGAATTTAGTTTCCATAGGATTTAAAGGTGGGTCTGGGTAACTAGAATAGAAAGATAGTTCCTCCAGAGAAAGGTATAAGGGAGGAGGAGGAGCTGAGGAGAAAGAAGGAGACCGAAGGAGTCAGGAGAAAGAGAACATGAGGAAGGAACAGAAGAAAGAGCCCATGATGCTTCAGTTAATTTTTTGGTTTGGAAATTCTCTTGGAAATGTCCAAATTTGTCTCAGAAGTTTATCATTAATAGCATGTAGGGAAACCATCTTTTTGGTGTTATATTTAGAGACTTCTAACTACCAATTAATATAAGCTTCGCATTAATTTTGTTTAGTTTTATAATGTTTTTCTAATTTAGCATAAAAATAAATTAATTTGGAGAGATCAAATGAGCCCATTTTGGCCAGTGGATGTACAAGTCATCACAAGTAATATGAATCCAATCAGACAGAAAGTTATAAGAAGGCCATATTTCTTGAACATAAATTCTACAGGAGTCCTGGGAGGGTTTTGGTCATTTAAAGACCCTTTAGAAGAATTGTTTTTTATCTTACTGAAACCTAAAACCTGAATCTCTCATACAGATGAATGGAAACAGAATCCCTTTACCTGAATCTCTCACCCTTAAAGAGTGGAGGCAGAAACTGGAAGATAAAAAAGAAAAGAAATGCTCAAATACAGGATGGAAATTCAACCAAGCAGGGAGGTTCAGGTACAGAACTTACCATTGAAATCTGGGACTGCTGGAGGAGACAGTAGAGAACAATGATCTCTTGTAGATACCTTGCACAAATACATGATGTCACCAGCATTGGAGGACCATCACTCTGGATCCTGTTACAGACACCATGTAATGTCAACCAGAAAAAAATTTTAAAAAGAAAGAAAGAAAAAGAAAGGTTAAGCTATAATAAGAATACAAAGCATTGATGTGAGTAATTTGAGCAGAGAATTGCAGTCCTGGAACCATAAATTCAGGTAGTAACCTAAAGCATGCTCTAAAGAGAGCAAAGAAAATGTTTATAAAGGTAAAAATCACAAGTGTTGTTTCTATTTAGGTCCTCTATTTAAATGAAGGATGCTAGCTAGGTTAACAGAAATTATTTAGATCCATTATGCAAACAAAAGATTCTTGAAAGGATTGTCCTTTCAAGACAAAGAGTGGAAATTCTTTGGTTATCATGGTAGGGATGAAGTAAAGTCTAGGATAGAAGTTCAAAAATTCATGGGTGGAACATGCATAAGGCAGAATTTTTTATAGCCTCCTAGCTCCATTTTAGTTCTCTTGACATAAATGACTTCGTATTGGCAATTTACATTCATAGGCATGTCAAATGATTTTTCCCAGCTCTAAAAATGTTTAAATTCCGGTTGCTCCTCTTCAGTTTTTTTTTTCTCATGAAGTAAATTTGGCTAGAGAAATGAAGAAACTTGCCCATGTTCTTGCTGTCTCACTCATAAGAAATAGCTCCTTGAGCATAGATTTCTGTTTTGTTCTGTGACGTATTCCCTAGAACAGAGTCTGGTAACAAAAATTGGCATTCAATAAATATTTATCGAACAATTCAATTCATTTTTAAGGGAAAGAGGACTAAGAAACACTGAGTTTCTTAGGAACTATCCACATTAATTTAAAATGTGGGATGTGATACTTTACAGAGGCAGGTAAAGATGGGTTTTTTGACATCTAGTTCTGACCCTGTAATATAAGAAGGGTCTTTATCTGTGTTAAAGTTGACCTAACCATTTTCCTTGAGATGAAAATACCCTTATTTCCTAAAGATTCTTCTCAGAGCAAAAAAAACACTAAAGTATTAACAGAGATTAGGAGTTTCATCCTTTAAATTTTTTTTATAACTAGCTAACTAGCTTGTACTACTTACACAATGATAATATTAACTTTGTAGCAGTTTATATGTATCCCCTCTAGGGGGAGGGACCTCTGTTATCCAGTTTGATGAATTATTGGCTATGGCGGTGCTCTGTCCACTCACTGGGAGAAGAGAGGGCCAAGGAATAATAGATATCTTCACTTCTGTACGGAGTGAGCCTCGCCTGTTTCCTGACTCTGACAATGTCTCCCTGAAAGTCCCTGGTGCCCACTGCATGCAGCTGAATTGGCACTGGTGCTCAGAGCGAGCAAGTTGGTTACTGTTTAAATCTACTCATGGATGCGGCCCCTTTAAGAGGCATCTGCCGCTGCCACTGCTGCAGCTTCCATCCCACTCAACCACTAGGGTATGGGCAGCTTCGCGGTCTCTGTCCTACCTTCTGCCATTGCAGAGTGCTTTCTTGGATTTCCCCATAGTTGTATGGCTTGTTCATCTAGATCTCAGGTGATTTTTTCTTGCTGTTTGCTCCTTGTTTCCATCGCAACTTTGATTTGGTCGCCAAAGTGATGAAAAAAGCCTCTATCATCAATGCCATTTTTTTCCTCCCTGAGCCTAAAACTTTAAATTTTTTCTTTGATAGGTAGCTCCAATTAATTTTATTAACAAATTTTGTCATATATTTGTCATGATTCTCTGAGTGACATCATTTCATTTTACATGTTTTAAATTGTCCCTTTTTGTAGAGAGATTAATTTTAGTAGGAGTTGCTGGATGACTCTATGCCTGAAGCAGAGAAAGACACTCTTTCCTCTTTCCTTCATGGACTAGGAGAGTATGGGGTTTATCTACTGAATATATCTTGCCTTGTATTTTTCTTTAACCCATCATCTTTTTTTCTTCAACTAAATTGCAACTTCTCTTTAAGCAAGAATGCATGGTACCTGGCACATTTAGTTCTCAATAAACTTTTACTGAAGTGAATTAAAAGCAAATATCACTTAAGTATTGCCTGATAATGCCTAATGCCTAATGTGGTCTCTTTCAATAGTGGAAATGTAGTCAAGCTCCAAAGAAGTATGCCAAGATACTAATGGGAGTCCTATGTGGTTTTAAAATTTCTTCAAAAATTGAGCCTTTACCTCATGTTATAACAAAATAATCTCAACCTTACTTTCTTTTTGGCTAGAATCTCCTATAAACTTGTCTTCATTTGAGAAAGGAAGGAAAGTGGCAGCTACAGAGGGGTACAAGCTCAATAAGTATAAAGGCTAAGTTTGCCTGTCTGCGTACCTGAGGTGAATGGGTGTTTTAGACCTCGCGGTTGGACTGGAATCAAATTACTTCAGGGATGAAATGTAGTTGGTCCATGCTAGACACTTAACCTAAGGGGCACATATGTGTGACCCAATGTACAAATTCAGATGGCTTGGTAGATTAATCCTGCTAAGCTGGAGGCCCCTGGGAAGAGGTGAATGAGCTGCAGAGATTGTGTCATATGTTTTTGGTGGTGTTGCTGTTATTTAGTGAGCAATTTGAGTTTTTTTGCAAGGAATAGAGAGAAATCAGAGGAGAGATTATACCTAGTCTCTCTCATGATGGAGAGCAAACACTATTTAAACAGAAGCCTGAGGTTTGGGGTGTGTGAGAATGAAACCTGGATGCATCATTTCAGTAAAGCACGCAAACTTAACTACAAGATCAATAAGAAATCAATAGTGTCTCATCTCATCCTATCTTATCCATCCATTTATCCATCCATCCATCCATTCATCCATCCATCCATCCATCCATCCATCCATTCATTCATTCATCTGACACAGTTTGTGTATTTCATACTTATCAGATAGATGCCAGGCACTCTGCTTGATGGTTGGAATACAGATGTTGTACAGGCTCTGATCTTGTGAAGGAAATCTTATGCTCAGGCAGAGAAACAGAGAGAACATAATTTACTCTGTAGATAAAGTGATGCCTGAGGACCTCAAAGAGGCATAGAACAGGTCTGACTCAACTCCAGCAGCTCATGGTTATGAGAGGCTAAATACATCTTACTGTTTTCAGCACTCAGGTCAGAGCACTCCCTCCCCCAGAAGGAATTCATATGACTATTTCCTCTAATGAATTCACGAGTACCAACCAACCTACACCCAGAAATGAATTTTACATGCGATAATAAAACTAAAGGGTGGAATGCAAAATATCTTTGTTTATTACAATTTATGTGGTTTGGAGTTTTTTTAAATAAGATGGTGACAGGCACAGACAGACATTGCAGGGTATTGTGATTCTGGAAAACACAATCACTGGGGCCAAAGGAAAAAAGCCAAATACTCTCAATGTCAGAGAGTTTCTGGTTTACACAGCTGCAACAGATGACTCATGAAGTACAGCTCTCTTTTCAGGTATTTTTATTTCAGGATTTGTTTTGATGTACTTGACTTTCCAGCACAGTTCTTGAGGTTTGTCACTAAGAAGTGTCGATATTCTTCATTCTAAGGACACCCCTATGAGACAAATGATCTAGGCCATCAAGTATGCTTCTGGATTTTCACTCAAACAACCCAAGTTCTTAATGAATTCCTTGCTTTATAGCTTTCTTCTAACTTAGATCCAGAGGATGACCTCCAGAAAAGAGGCAGGAGGAGGCTTTTAGTGAAATGGAAAAACGTTAATGATGCTTAAGTAACAAAAAGCTGGTTATAAGCACAGTATATACAGTCTGATACAAACTTATATAAATAGAATACTACAAAGACATATACCAAAATGTTAACAGTTGTTATATTTTCTTGAAGTCTTATGTTTTACCTGTAGGTCTATGAACCATTTTGAGTTATCTTTAGTATTAGAAATGAGGTGTGGATCAAAGCTCATCTTTTTGTGTATGGATTTGCAATTATCTCAACACCATTGAAAAGACTCTCTCCATTAAACTGTTTATGAATCTTTGTCAATAGTTAATTGACTATATTTAAGTAGGTTTATTTTTGACTCCCTATTCTAATTCATTGATAGATTTGTCTATTTTTAGGCCAAAACACATTGTCTTAATTACTGTAGCTTTATAGTAATTCTTGTAATCAGGTAGTGTGAGTCCTCCATCTTTATTGTTCTCAACTATATATTTTAGTTTTGCTAGAATATTTCAGACATTAGGTATTTTATCATATTTTTGCCTTATATTTCATTATGCAATGGCATCACCAGCCACCATAATCTTTAACAACATTAGCAGTAATCCCCTATTGTCCTCTGATTCTTGTTTTTTCTTCATATTTCTAAGAGAAATCACCTTTTAATACTTCTTGTTCCTTTCTCTTGTTAAGATACCTCCCATCTTTATAGGAGAAAACAACACAACAAAACAAAGTCACCTGCCATACCCACTACACCACCTCCTATTACTTCTTATCACATATTATACACGTGGTATACACGAGGCATCAAAGAAACCCTCAGCTAAGTATCTACCCCAGAGAGTGCAGAAGGAAAATGCAATTTCTGATAACATATGAATTTTAATTCCACTACAATAAAATAGCTGGGCCATCTTCTATTTGCTGATATTTCTTCTTGCATAAAATTCAATTCACTAAAATTTTCAAAACTAAATCTCAATTTTGTCTCTGAATTGCTTCATGATCCTGAACACATTCTCTCAGCATCCAACTTATGAGAATTATACTTCCCCTGAATTCTGGCTTTAGATAACAAAAAGTACCCTGAAGATATCAATGACTAATGCCTTTTATTCTGACAGTAAATTTATTTTAAAAATTGCAACACTAATTAATCACAGTCTATTTCCTCTGTCCCAGTTAGTTACATAGGACAAGCACATGGAAATGGGTTCTTATAAAGGTTAAGAAAATCCATGTATCCAGAATAAAAGCATGAACAGAAGTATGCTGAATCATGTTGCAGTTAATAAAAGGGACTGGGGAAATTTTCTCAGTCTTATTAATGTGCTCAAGAGGCTTAAAGTAAGATGAGAAAAAGGAAACAAAGGAGAGAGAGGAAGAAAAACCGAGCAGATGTGCATTAAGGAAGTTACTTTTTTGAAACATGCAAGGTGTTCCTCTGAGTGACAGCTGATCTGGAAGACTAATCACAATGTTCTAGGGAACTTGCCCGATGCCTGTGTGTAGGCGTCATTCGTATGTGGGAATGCCCCAAGGTACTCCACTTCTTAAAAATTTATACAGTAGAAAGTACAGATAAAATTGAGTAATCCTTCTACTCCTTGAGCTATTTTAGACAATAATTTGACTATGGAATCATGTCCTGCAGTAATTATGATTTAGCCCCAATAGTAACAGGAGATATTTGTGCAGTATTTACTGTGTCCTGGGCATTTAAGCACAATACATGCATTGATTTATTTAATTCTTATACCAATAACCCTAAAATGTGGATACTACTATTATTCCCATGGTAAACCTCAAGAAGGAATATGTCTGCCAAGAAGGACTCCTTGAGGTTAACTGGGCATAAATTCATATCTAGAGTTTAGCAGCCATTTCTAATAGAAACCTCTCACTTGCTCTACATTTCATATAAAAGCCACAGACTGAGACTTTAACCTGCACTGTACTTCTGCTGTCTTATAAAGGAGTTCTTGGTACCATATCTTGATCAACAGGGTTGAGAACTGCCCCCATCCATTTGGAACTGGGCAGCTATGTTCTTATTTGCATCTATATTGATTGACCAATTGGAGTGGTTCTATAACAACCAGTCAAAATGCACAATTCTGACCATTTCATGCTATCTGGACTAATAAGAACTGTGTGATTTTCATAAAAGTGGATCTATCAGGGACTAGAGTGAGAGCTTTATAAAAGGTGGCCTCCCCTTTGTCTGGAGTCAAGGGAAGGCACTTTTGGTTTTCACCCGAGGCTGAGGTTTCTCTAGTTTGCAACTCTTTACTTGAATAAAGTATTTTCTCTTTCCACATACCATATTTCAGACTTTTGTTGACACCATTTCACAGATGAAAAAAACTAAGCCCCTGAAGCTTGCCAAGTTCACCTAGCTAGAAAGTAGCAATGCTGAACTTTGAAATTAAGCAGTTTGGCTCTAAAACTTGAGCACATAACTGTGATGCAATACTATCACTGTTTCACCTAGTTTCCAGGCATTCTCCATCATAAAATTATCAGATTTTGTACAAATATGTGCACATTTGCATGCACGTGCACACACACATTAGCCACATGGCAGCTTCACTTGACTGACACTGACATTATTTTCATTGATCAATATTGTCTCCTACTTGTCCTCCAGTTTCCTCCCATTCTAGGAAGCCACCATCTCATGCCTGCCGTAGTGCAGACAGATTAATTTCCACCTTGTGTCCTTGGGCTCTATCTTTTCTTCTTTGCAGAAGGCTCACTATCTCCTAAGTTCTGCTTTTTTCAAGGCCTTGTTGCAAACCTGAGTCCACATAGCAGCTTTCCCTGTTAATTCTGGCTGATACCAACTTCTGACTCCCTATCCTGGCACTCAAAGAGTTCACTTCTTACTCCCAACGTGAACCATGCAGAGTTCTGCAAGCTACTTGTTTAAAACTAAAGTCAAACACCAAAATTAACATTGTTATTTTTCCTAAAGAATTTTTATTGTTACATATAGCACATATATATAGAAACACATTTAAAAATGTACCCTTAATCCATTATTATAAGCAAAGATCCTAACTACCACCAAAGAAGAAGATGGAACATGGCAGGGAGGAAAAGTATTTCAGCTGAAAGAGAGCAGATACTCAGATAACAGGTAGGAGAACTTGAATGTGACTTATGATTGGTTTGTACTGAACTCTGTGTTCCTTGAAGTGCTGGGTCTAGGGCTAGCTTTCTAGGCATGAGACCTGATTGGTTACACAAGGCCTCTTGCTCAGAAGGTCTTCACACTTGGTTTAATGATTTGCTGTCAGTATCTTGATATTTTTAACAATATTTTTTGATAATTTTTGTACAAGAAATCTCACATTTTCATCTTAAACTTGGCCCTGGCAAATTATGTAATCCAGGTTGGCATTGTCTTCAGAGTATGAGTGGTTGGTTCTCTTTTCAAGCTGGTCCATAGCTGGGCTATTCTGAGGGCTTGACCCTCCAACCTTCACCAACTCCAGGCCTAACACAAATAAAAGTAGGGCCTTCAGAGAGAAAGAGAGGCAGTCCTTCTATTTCTCTCTGCTTCTTCCCAGGCCCCATCAGCAGCAGGTTCCCAAAGACTTCCCATACCCATCAAAGAATCCAGGGCTTTCATTATAAACTGAGAGTAAAATTTCTCTCTTCTGGGGACTTTTAAATGACTGCCTATGTTACTTACATTTTCATTGTATAGTAGCATCTGTCTCTGACCTGCTGAGGGCTGCAGGTTTTCAAATAGAAATGGTTACTGTCTGAGGGTGGCTGTGAAGGATACTTTGGTAGGCAATGACCTCTGATCTTAGGAGTGACACCTTGGCCAATGACCCTCAATATTTGTCTGTTGCTAAAGGTAATCAAGAAACCCATTGGTTTAGGTGTACTTCAGCTATGTTTTCAATGTGCCCTTAATAATGGCCAGGACTATGTCCTTGCCCTTTGAGCAGCATTTTGAGAAACATCAGGACATTAAGGACATTTCTTTATCTGCTTCATGACAGGCCATGGTTGAGGAGCACAGGTGACATGATCAAACCTACCTAGATGCCTCCAAAGACTGTGTTTAAGCCTCCTCCTGATGATCTAAATTATTCTTCCTGTGTCTATACAGGTCTAAAACACAATACTTCTCTGAAAAGAATTTTGGCTGCAGGGCATGAGGTGAGGGGTAGTGTGGAATCTGCAGCCAGCCCTCTTCTCAGTCCTTGGTGAGCTACAGAGCATTTCTGTGGTTGCCTAAGTGTTCCGAGTAAGGACAAAGCCAGATGCAGCATGCCCCTTAGGAAGAAAGCCTTCATCACACTGAAACCCCTTTCATTGCTATAAGTGAATACTTACTGGAGTTTCAGCAGGTTTTGAATCCTACCCTTAGCATTCTCATTCATTCATGCAATCATTAAGTCAGTTACCCTTTCATTTACTAGACATTTTCTCATTCATTACTTCATTCAACCAACATTTACTAATATTTTGTATAACTCAGACACAAGAGAAATGCCAGTCATGGTTCTACCTTCAAGTGACTCACAGCCTCCTTGAAGAGACTCACATAAATGAAATAGTAAACCAAACCAAAACAAAAAACCTTAAGAAAAGAGCTATAAAGTATTGGTTGCAGTTAATCCTAGCAAAAATCTAAGGGAAAAACCATGGAAGGTTGTCACTGAAGAAGTATGATGTAGGCAAGCCTTTAAAATAGCTACAAGTTTAGAGCAGGCAGAAGAGGGAATTTTTCTAACTTTTGAAAAATTAAGTTTATTAAGGTAGCATTGGTTAATACAATTATATGATTTTCAGGTGTATATTATAATTTGACATCTTTCTATTGTATGTTTACCACCTGAGTCCAATTTCCTTTAGTTACCATATATTTGATACTCTTTATTAACTTTGCCCTCCTGTTAACCCCATATATTTGACCCCCCTTTACCGATCTACCTCCCCTCTCCTCCCCTACCCCCTATCTTCTGATAACCACTAGTCTATAGTCTATGTCCATGAGTCTCTGTTTGTTTGTCTTGTTCATTTGTTGCTTTTATGTTGATATACTACATATAAGTGATATCATGTAATTTTCAATTTTTTCTGATTGACTTATTTTGCTTAGCAAGGTCCATCGATGTTGTCATAAATGGCAGTATTTCATCTCTTCTTATGGCTGAGTGGCATTCCATTGTATACATGTGCAACAGCTTCTTTATCCAATCATCTATCGTAGGACATTTCAGTTGCTTCCATGTCCTAGCCACTGTGAATAATGCTGCTATCAATATTGGTGTGCAAATATCTTTTCAGATATGGGTTTTCAAGACTTTGGGGTGAATCAGAGTAATATTGGCGTTATAAAATGAGTTGGAAAATATTGCCTCCTCTTCAATTTTTTGGAAGAGTTTGAGGAGAACTGGTATTAAATCTTTTTGAATGTTTGGTAGAATTCACTTGTAAAACCATTTGGTCTTAGACTTTTACTTTTTGGTAGGATTTTGATGATTATTTCAATTTACATACTGCTGTTTGGTCTTAGATTTTCCAATTCTTGATTCAGTCTAGGAAGATTGTATTTTTCTAAGTATTGGTCCATTACTTCTGGGTTATTAATTTTGGTGTTATATACTTTTTCATAGTATTCTTATATGATCTTTTGTATTTCTGCAATGTCTATCATAATTTCTCCTCTTTCATCTCTAATTTTGTTTATTTGTGTCCTTTTTTTCTTTTTCTTTAGTGAGTCTAGCCAGGAGTCTGTCAATTTTATTATCCTTCTCAAAGAACCAGATTTTGTTGCATTTATTTTTTCTATTGTTTTTTTTTTGGTTGTTTTGTTTTCAACTTTATTTATATCTGCTCTAATTTTGATTATTTTTTCCTTCTGCTGACATTTTTCATTTCTTCAGTGTGTTCTTCATCTCAGAAGTTCTATTTGAATCTTTTCAAGGGTTTCAATCTCCTTGGTCTGCTCATCTAGTTGTTTTTTCAATTTCTCAAATTGTTTATATGACTCAATTTTTCAGAAGTACTATCCTAAATTATCTGTCATTTCAGTTGCATATTTCTATGTCTTAATCTCTTTTTCTGGAGATTTTCTTTTTCTTTCTGAGCGGCCTTGTCATCTTGGTTGTTCAAGGTGTTTAATAGACTATTTCTCTTCCTGGGCATTAATGGAAATGTATTCTGCTGTTTTCCCAAAAAGAAGATTTATTATATAAAGGTCTCTCTTTAGCCTGCTGCAAATAAGTCTCTTTTGTTTTGGTTTCCAGTAGTTGTCATCTATGCCTCTTGGATCCTTGCTTTATATACAGCCTTAATAATGCCTTTTTATTTTCTTGTAGCTATTTAATCATGCTCACTACCCTCAGTTTTAGTCCCGGTCAGTGTTAGCAACAGTTTTGGTAGTGTTTTCTCAGATTCTCCTGGGTCTCAGAGAGTATGGCAAAAGGGTCACTCTAGATTGGGAGTTGGGGGATGCAGCCCAGCCTCAGTTTTGAAACCGTAGCTGGTAAAAATCAACTGTTGTTTCTCTGCTGTTCTGCTTTTCTGCTTTCTGAGACCAGGCTCTACCTCCAGCTTGTGGAACTCACAACTCTTTCAGGTAGGACTGTTCAGGGAACTAGTTGCATCTTTTCCCCTCCCACTCCTCCTACAGGTAGATCTGGTGGCTGCAAGAGGCAGCTTCTTTATTTCTCCCATTCTACTTCCCAACACCCAGGATTCTGACCTGTGGCAGCTGTTATGTGTGGCTCTCACACTCAAATGTGCTGGTGTGCAGGTTGAGCTTTTTGTTGTTGCTGTGTTTTAGATGTTCAGCTTGTTGTCTTTCACTCCACCATGTTTCTCCAATATATATATTTTTTAACTTTCCCTGTGACCTTCATCTATTTTATCTAATTCTAACTATTTTCCAAAGTACATTTGCTTAGACTTCTATAGTATTGCTACAAGATGACATTTTAATTTTTGAAAGAATTATTTAAAATTTAGATTTGGCATTGATTGCTTCCTGAGTTGCTGAGAAGCACCTCATCTTCTTAGACTTTTATTGTCTTCTGAGAAGAGGTCATTTTAAATAGCAGAAATAGCATGAAGTTCTGGAAGCAAGAATAGACAAGTGACATGTGGGGTCTACTGAGAACAAGCCCCCTGCACCCCCGCCAGTGTACCAGAGAGATATGGTGATGTACCAGAGAGATATGAAGAACTTTGTAACTAGAAGAGGCTTTCCAACTTGCTTTTCGAAGTACTATCGAGTAACTGTGTGTCCTTGAGCAACCAGAACTTTAGAAAAAGCCTAGTAGCATATGGCTTTTGGACTATAGCACTTTGCTGGAAGGACTAGCTGGAAGAGATGAGTTGGAGACAGTGGTCACCTGGAGATTAAAGTATAGCTTAGGGAGTGGATATGGAGAAAAGCAACAAAACTTAGGTAAAGATTGGGGTTAGGGAGCATGGATAGGAAACACTCAAAGTTAACTTTAAGGTTTCTAACATGGACATTGTTATGTCCCATTCAAATTCATACATTTAAGTTCTAATGTCCAGGACCTTAGAATGTGATCTTAACTTGGAGATAGGGTTTTTACAGAGGTTATCAAATTAAAATGAAGTCATTAGGGTGGTATCAATCCAATATGACTGCTGTCCTTCTAAGATCTGGAGACAGACATGCACACGGGGAAGAAACATGTGAAGTTGGAGACTGGGTATACCAAAGATTGCCGGCAAACCACAAGAGGCCCTCACAAGGAACCAACCCTGCCACCTTGATCTCAGACTTATGGCTCCTAGACTGGTGAGAGAATAAATTTATGTTGTTAAGAAAAAGAAAACAGAAAAAAAAACTGTGTTCCGAAATAACAAGAATTCAGAGATAGAATTGTCCTTCAAAAAAACACTTGCAGAGATATAGCTAAACCATTGTGAGAATCAGCATTCAAACTAGGAAGGAAGTCTGCTCATAAGGGTCCTCATGTCAAATTTCATGGGAAAATTTGAAATTGATACGTACATGCAGGTACTATTAGCGGGTTCATGTTTTATTTCTATATCAAATAAGGGAGGTTAATTAGTTACTTGGAAAGAAACATTTGGATTTATAGGATAACTAAAAAAACCATATACAATAATTTGGAAACAATTCTGATTAAAACAAAAATATTTTGTAAAGGAGGCATTGGCCAAACACACCAAAAAGGATGCCTCAAATATTTCTCCTCTACCACAATCATCTGGCTCTCTCTAGACAACCCCTTTGCTACTCAAAAGTGAGGGAGTGAATTTATAGTTGTACCTACATTAGCTCACCTATCTTTGTGTCATATTCTGCCCAGAACTGATTCATGGTCTGTGGGCTGCAATTCAAATGAAGCTTTCGGCTCAAAAGTCACTACCCTTTGTGAAGCCTTCCTGGATCTCCCAAGTGGTTTATCATTCACTTATGTGTGTTAATGTAATATGCCTAAGATAAAATAATTTATGCTATTTTTCCCTTTAGACCATGAACTACCTGTTATAGTTATTCCCTTGTTCATTTTTATCTTCTTAGCAGTAGCCACAGTGCCTGGCATATAATAAGTATTTAATAAATAAAGTTTTGTTGACTTAATAGTTAAATGAAATCCTAATTCATCCAGTCTTCTGCCTACCACATACAAATAAAAAATTGGCGCTTCTCAGGTTAATATCCAATAGATCAGTGTACTTGTTTCTGATCTGTAAGAATGAAGATATTGGGGGGTATTAGCCTTTTGCAAGAGATATAGTTTAAGACTGTTAAGGCATTAGGTTTCCTGGAAGAAATGAAATATCAACTAAATAGCCAAACTTCTAACTTATATGGTAAATTATAAGCATCCTTTTTAACAGTTATACACAAAGCCTTGTGAGAAGAAAACATAAGGTGAGAATGTTTTGATGTGCCACTTACTGAGAAGGCCCAGAAAGGACCAAGGGAAGACAAGGGCAACAAGAAGAAGTTGGGGGTGAGGGAACACTCATTTGATGGATCCAATGGGAAGTATAAAAGCTCAGGTCCTCCAAAGGGAGTCACAAATGTGTACTGTGAGGAAATGATGCAATAGATGATATGTGAGAATGGAGAGTGAGAGACTTCAGAGCCCATGGTGTCCAGTCCTTTCACTGATGAAGCTGTGACTGACTCAGAATCAAACTGCTACAGGGGCTCAGAGCCTGCAATCTCTGAATAATGCCCTCAGATTAAGGAGTACCAATGTGGAAACTTTGACCTCTTTTATATTACAATGACCAACCCTTTGAATGCATCCAGAAATTCTATCTAAAGTTGTTTGAGGCCATGGACCAGAGGGAAGATACTTTATCAGCAGCTACTTGGCAGGCAGAATTGGAAAGAGTAGTTAGAAACCTTAGGTGACTTAATTGTAATGGCCATCAGACCATAGAAATAGATCAAGAAATCTATTTTGGAGTTAGTTTTAAGAATTGGGTCTAGGATTTGGTTTCAGGTCCAAGCATGTTCATAGATAAACTGGGTATGTGTCCTAGCTTTTCCATTTACTAGCTGGCTGATCTCAGCAAAGTGACTTACTTGTACTTATTTCACTTTTCTCTTCTGAGCTATGAGCTCCAACCTGCAGCATAACTGCTTGTTGTTATTCAATCATTGCTGCTTAGCATCAGGTAGACTATAGACAAGTCAGTTACCTCTTTGTTCTTCAATTTCCTCAACTGCAAAATGTAGGTAATAAAGTTACATACAGAATAGTTGTAATGGTTTAACAAGTTAATATGCATAAAGAACCTAGAATAGTGTGTGGTACATAGAAACTCCTTGATAACTAACTGTTAGCCGTTGCTTGCTATTATTGTTGGGTTTATTGGAGTTAATAATACACAGAGTTGTGCCTAGAATCAAATGTATGTGAAAGAACTTTGTAACCTGGAAGATGGAGATTATGATCATTTAAATGTAATAGTTCTGTAAAATCACCCAGAAGCGAGCCTGGCCTGTAGGTACTCAATAATGACGGTGCTTTTAATTTTTATTGAACAATAGGGAGATATGCAAAGTGTCAGTCTGACCTTCAGACCTCATATTCAGATTTGGATTCATCTCAGAACTTCATGAACCTCTACTCCATCAATCCATTAACCAACAAATGTTTGATGAAACTTACCTGTGCAAGGCTCTCACTTTCCCTTCAGCACTGGAAAAACAGGGGTGAAAAGAACAGACATAATTCTTATCCCCTAAAATCTATAGTCAGGTGAGAAAGAATTGTTAAATGAATAATTACAAAATGGTTTTGTAATAATGTTAAACATTGTTGGTCTGGGATTGGATTTTACCCTCCATGTAAGCTAGAAAGTCAGTCTGTTACTATTTCATGGATGTTAGCAGAAAATGTAAGAATTCTGGGTCAGAGACAAAAGACTTTATTACTCATAACACAGCAAGTAGAAGGTTATTCAGCATGTGGGTCAGTTTCCTTTGCCCCTAATTCCCACACAGGTGATGTAATGAGCTCAGATCAATGCTATGCATGTAGTGGTGTTGCATTACAATTGAGGAACACAGAATTTAGGGTATTTGCTTTTAGATCAAGCAGTAAGCGAGCTGCTCTTTGTACAGGGAGCAACTTTGCCTGTTTCTCAAGGTTACTAGCTGTACAAACAACCCTTATAAATGGCTCAAATAAAGGAGAAGACAGAGCATTGTAACCGTGGTATTCCAAGTAAGTTATATAAGGAGTCAAGAGACCCAAAGAGGACTATTTCTTCCAACAAAGACATAAAAGACAAAAAATAATACCTATAATGCTACCACTTGAATACATTACTTTCTTTTATTTTGTTTTATCCTTCCAGAATCTATGTATATACATATTTTTTTCAGTTGTAACCATGGCATATATACTACTTAATGTTCTTCATTCAACTTTATATCATAAACGTTTCCCATATTTCTGCACAGTTTTCACAATTATCTGGCACACTTCACTATGTTGCTAGACCATAATGGTTGGGCATTTAGGTTGTTTCTACTTTTGTTCTTCTCTGTCTGTCTGTCTGTCTCTCTTTCTTCTCTCTCTCTCTCTCTCTCTCTCTCTCTCTCTCTCTCTCTCTCTCTCTCTTTTAAAGGTCAAGCTCTAAGCATAGCAAGAACACATTGGGAGTAGGCAGAACAGACTGCATATGCCAGCTTTGCTTTCTAGGCCTGTACTTGCCCTTCTACTGCCTCCTATTCTGCCATCACATTTGGCATTCTCATCCAAGATAGACAAGAACTCCTGGAGCTTTCAGGTACCTTTTGCTCAGAGAAGAAAATACCTTTACATTGTATCCCACTGTGGCAGTAACTTTGAATGCTGTTCCATATCTATGTAAGAGGATTTAATTCCAAGAGAAAATGTCTAGGGCAGGCAATAACAAAGTCAAAAGAAAAATTCTTTAATATTGTGCTTAGAGTCCTAGTTAGGAGGATTTAAAGACATAATAGCTGTCTCTGGATCTTGAATGACATCTCCATACCATGGTGGCCCTTAGGGTTAATTGAGATCTTGCAGCAAGATTCTTCATTGATTTCTCTATCTTTGAAATCTACAGTTTTACTAATATATTAATATATTATATTCTCTTAAATAGTTGCCTGTTTTATGGGAATAAAATTGATATTTGTTTCAGGGTTCCAGCAAACAGATGACTAAGACATTTTGAAGTTAGAATATTAAGCAGCGTTTAATAAAGTGGCCTATAAATGTAGTCTGGAAATAGGAAAACTACAAAGGAAAGTGAAATTTACACCTGACTTTGTGACAGTGAATCTCTTATCACTCCTAAGTGTACTGAGATCCCAGAATCTAGAATGAGAGATGGTGGATAGAAAGAGCCATCTAGAGAGGAGTAATGACAATGGGGACCACCCAACACCAATACACTTGGGTTTAAAAGGAAGCTGCTCTCCTCCTCTTTCTGATCTCCTCTGAGATCCTCATTGGCTGACTCTAACTAGAATCCAGAGGGCAGTGGCCATTGTATGGTTCACGTTGATTAGTCATCTGGGGCACCAAGCAGTGGAGAGTGGGTCTGGAGAAGCAAAAAGAAGAAATTTGGCACAAAATTCTTAAGAAAACAGTAAGTTTCTCAAAGGGCACAGACCATATTATAAATCTCTAGCTTGCTAGAGTTAGACAAAAACATAGAGATGTTTCTCATCTGTAAATGGGGATAATAATAGTGTGACTAAAATGAGGTTGAAATCACTCCAGGAAGACCAGCCTTAAAAACAAAAAGGATACTAGAAGGGGTGGAGATTTGGAGGTACTTTCCCTAAATGGTACTCTCCCTAATTCACCTCACTTGATGAAGTATACTCAATTTTAGCAGCTGCTGTCTCTGGAGAATCATCTTGAGGGAAAAAGACTGCAGAGGGTAATAAAGCAGTGTACTCTGGTTAATCTTTCCCATTTACCTCTGACCAATTTCTCTTAGCTTGCAGTTCTTGGAAACCCCTTTTCTCCACTGCTTTGCCATCACCAATAAGGAGGCCTAAGTTACCCAGGAAGGTGCCCAGTATCTGTTTGCCCAAACCACCCTTCAGCTGGCCACCTGGAAAGAAACAAAAACAAAACAAGGAGCACCCATTTCCCCTTGCCTTTGGAGTGGGATTCTCCTAGCTTCCTGATCCCTTTTGATCTTTCAAACTAAAGTGAAGAGGAGATGGAATTGAGGCAGCTTCTTCGGGAAGGAGAAAAGAAAACCTGGTAGTTGATGAATGGAGGACATTTTCTCCTCACTCAGAGGGTCTCCAGTTTTATTCCTGTATCACACAGGAATGCAGAAACAGGAGTGTGCACACAAGAAGGAATAGATCAGGCCTCAGCTGGGAGAAGCAAGAAATCAAAGCCCCAGGTCAGTGCCTTGACCAACATTATAGTTTACCTTATGCATGTTTCTATGAATTATAAAAGGTGTGTGTGTGTAGAGGAGGGTGGTGGGGAGGTGTGGAGAAACAGTGGAAGGATTCCTGAGTCACCAGCATTTAAGAGTAAGGCCAAGGTCCCTAGCTGATGTCTATGGCACCCTTGGGATGGCATTTTCATAATTGGGTGAGATATTAGACATCCTCTCCTCAAACTTCCAGAAAGGCCATTTGTCACTTTCACTGAAGCAAAAACTTTGTTACTTTCCAAGCAACCTAATCCTTTTGAACAGCTCTTTTTAAAAACCACTTTATTAAGGTACAATTGACACATAAAAATCTGTACATATTTAATGTATACAACTTGTGTTGTATACAACTTGATGAGTTCATTTATAAATATACATCCATTACCATCGCTACAATCTATGCCATAGCATATTCATCACTTCCAAAAGTTGCCTCTTTATTATTGTTATTAGAAAATGTTATCTGATATTTAGCTAAGTAATGGAAACACTGTCTAATGAAATGTTCATCTCTAAATAAACTTCTCTAGGTCATTAAGTGAAAGAAAAAAATTATAAGCTTTAGATATCTTGAATTCAGCCTTAATACAAATTAAGGTGAGACTTGATACCTCAAAATTCAAAAGCAGGAACTATAGAGAAATCAGTTGCTTTTGAGATTGTTATGTACTTAATTAATCACTAGCTTTTGTTTAGAAAGACAAGAGAAGGTTAGCAATTATTTATATATCCTTTAAGATAAATTTTAAGTTGTAGCTATACTTATTTTGTATGTTGTCATTAAAATATGTATTTATCAGTCTCTTTAAACAGGGCAAACATTTTAGAAAGATTTGTTTTTTGTTGTTGTTGTTAATTGTTCCACCTTGAGACCATGAATGTTTATCATAGAAAATAATACTAGAGTATCTTTTGTAGAAAACTATGAAGTTTACCTGAAGTAGTGATCTATGTTTGCCAGAGAGGTTTAGTCTGATTCCTTAATCTTGCAATGACTAACCTGCTGATCTTTGATGTGTTGACTTAACTGCCAAAACATTATACATAGATAATTATAGAGTTATTAGCATAGCTAAGGACTTTCCTTCTAGTAAAAATAGTTCATAAATAAAGGGACCATTGTATATTAACTTTATAATGCAATGTAGAATCTCAATAAACATAGAGATTAATATAAGCATAGAGACTAATAAAGCATATTGATATGCTTTAAAATTAGCCAATTGTTAGTAGAAAAACCCATATAATTTATTATATCACTTTTGCATTTTTAATTTAGGTCTAAACAGATGTATAACTTCTCAGGAACTGTTAAATGTTAACCTTTTTCCTAGCTAATATTCTATTTTTGTCTGGAGTATCTTTTCATAATATGCTGTAACCAAATGATACTTCAGCAGACTATAACATAATATCCTAAACCATAAATGACTATTTTCTCAATAGAACTAAATGCTAATAAATACTGTATAATTGATATTAAATGGCAATTAAGCCAAAACAAACTGAAACTCTGTTTTCTAATACCAAGGATGATCTTAACTGAGATTTCTGTTTCATTCACCAAAAATATCATAAGAATACTTAAGGGAGTTTTTTTCTTAATGAAACTTTCATAAAGGAAATGAAAGAAATGGGACATAAAAACAAAGTTTAGTCAGACTATCTCAGTACTGTGTATGAATATGCATTCTAAGCAAGTTGATTATGTTATACATATTACATTTTCTGTGATTTTATTTATACTAAGGGACCTTATATCACTAAAAGCAGATTTTCTGACTTTTTTTTAATGTGGTGAAAAGAAATCACAGATCCATTTACCTCTGAAACAGGAGGCTGTTCAAGTATACAAGTCCAAATATCCAAGCACACCATGGTACATCTCATTAAGCATATCAACTCATTTCTTCACCCCCAGAACTTGTAACTTCTTTTTTCCAAAAGACACACCTCTTGTATTTTTCTTATTGACAGTTTGTTTATATATTTACTAATTAATTTATTTATTTTTATAGTGACATTGGTTAACTAAATCCAATAAGTTTTAGCTGTATACTTTAATAGTAAAGCATATATATATATATATATATGTTCACCTGTATGTTCACCTGTGTGTTCACCTCCCATAGTTAGATTTCTTTTTGTCATCACATATTTGACTCTCTTTACCCTGTTTACCTCCCTCCTCCTCTTCTTCATCCCCTACCTTCTGATAACCACTAGTCTACTGTCCATGTCCATTAATTTCTGTTTGTTTGTGCTGTTCATTTGTTGCTTTTAGGTTTATATACCACATATATGATATCATGTGATTTTCAACTTTTTCTGTCTGGCTTATTTCACTTAGCATGGTTATCTAGAGGTCTATCCATGTTGTTGCAAATGGCAGTATTTTATCTCTTCTTATGACTGAGTAATATTTTATTGTGTATATATACCACAGCTTCTTTATCCAATCATCTATCATAGGACACTTTGGTTGCTTCCATGTCCTGGCCACCATAAATGATGCTGCGATAAACATTGGTGTGCAAATATCTTTTTGGATATGTGTTTTCAAGTATTTGGGGGGTAAATATCCAGTAGAGGGATTGCTGGATCATATGGTAAATCAATTCTTAGTTTTCTGAGGAAACTCTATACTGTTTTTCATAGCGGCTGTACCAATTTGCAGATCCACCAGCAGTATATAAGGGTTCCTTTTTCACCACATCTTCTCTAACATTTGGTATTACTTGTACTATTGATTATAGCTATTCTAACAGGTGTGAGATGGTATCTCATTGTGGTTTTGATTTACATTTCTCTAATACCTAGTGATGTTGAGCATCTTTTCAAATATTTGTTGGCCATTTGTATGTCTTCTGGGAAGAAGTGTCTGTTCAGGTACACTGCCCATTTATTTCATTTATTTCTGTTCTAATTTTAATTATTTTTTTCCCTTCTGCTGACTTCCTTTTCTTCCTTTTCTAGTTTTTTTAAGGTGAAGCATTAGGTCATTTACTTGGGCTCGTTCTTATTTTTGGAGCTAGGCCTGTTATGATATGAACTTTCCTCTTATGACCACTTTTGCTGTGTGTCCCAAATGTTTTGATATATTGTACTATTGTCATTTATTTTTATGCATCCCTTGATCTCTCTTTTTATTTCTTCTCTGACCCAGTTATTTTTCAGTAGCATGTTGTTTAATCTCCATGTATTTATGGTTCTTCCAGTTGATTTCTAGTTTCAAAACATTATGATCAGAGAATATTGTTGATATAATTTCAACCCTTTTATATTTGTTGAGGCTATCTCTGTGTCCCAGTATATGGTCAATTCTTGAGAATGTTCTTTGTGCACTAGAGAAGAATGTATAAGCAGCTATTTTGGTATGAAAGACTCTGTAAAAATCAACTATGTCCATTTGTTCTAATGTTTCATTTAAGGATGTTATTTCTTTATTGATTTTTTTTTTGTTTGGATGGTTTGTCCATATTCAACAGTAGGATATTTCGGTCCCCTACTATGATAGTGTTTCGGTCTGTTTCTCCCTTAAGTTTTTTTTATTAATTGTTTTATATATTTTGAGGCTCCCTGATTGGGAGCATAGATATTAATGTGTTATGTCTTCTTGGTGCATGATTCCCTTTATCAATATGAAGAGTCCCTTAGTATCTTTCTTTACTTTTTTTTATTTTGAAGTCTATTTCATCTGATATTAATGCCACTACTCCCCCTTTTCTCTGATTGCCATGTACTTGAAATATCATTTTCCACCCTTTCATTTTGAGTCTATGTTTGTCTTTGGAGATGAGCTGTGTCTCCTGGAGGCAGCATATGGTTGGGTGTTGTTTTTCGATCCAGTACGCAGCTCTGTGCCTTTTTATTGGTTAGTTCAGTCCATTTACATTTATGTTGATTATTGAAATATAAGGTCTTCTTACAGACATTTTATGTTTTGCTTTCTGGTAGCTTGATGTTTCCATTTCTTTCTTGTCCTTGTGTTTCTGTTTTTTTGTTTGTCTTTGTTTCTTTGTTTTGTTTTGTTTTTGGTTGGGTTTTGTGGGTTTTACCTCTGATTCTTCTTGTTTTATGTTATATACTTCAGTTCTGAATCTTTGGTGTGAGGTTACCATGAAGAATATATAAAGAATATATATATATATGTATATATATAAAACAATTGTCACCTCATTTCATCCCTATGTATGCTGAAAGTTCATTACTATTTTGCTATAGCAATTATTTTCTCATTTAAGCTTATAATACCTTGTTTTTAGTAAGAGTTGCACTCTTCTGCTTCTATTTGCCTGATGGTCACCTTACTCCTAATTATGTATTTTTTTGTCATTTTGTTTTAGGTAAGCGTACCCCTTTCAATATTTCCTATAGTAGAGGTCTTGTAGTGGAGAATTCCAATTTTTGTATGTGTGGAAAGGTGACAAGTTGGTTTTAAAATAGAATTCTGTATAACATTTTGTCTCTGTGGCTCCAATTTCTGCTTCCATATTGATCTCTCTCTACAAGGGTTTAATCTTTCACATTCAGATGTAGCACTGTGCCCATCCATAGTCCAGACCCTTTTGAATATACTTATATCCTTACAATTACATCATGTCCAAATGTGAGCACATTTCCCAGAAGCTGCCATCCTCTAGGCCCGTTTCTGTCATGCAGGCATTTCCCCAGACATATCTTTTCTTCCTCTTGCTTGGAACGCTTCCCCAATCCTCTTTCCCTTGTGAGATAATCAGCTCCTCATTATTGGTCATGTCCTTGCAGAGGCTGAATGACTTCACAATCTGTCAAGTATATTGGGATAGGAGGATAGTCTAGATGATGTTCAAAGCCTCTGCCAACTCCTACATTCTATGAGTGCCTAGATCTTCTGATCGCTGAGATGAGATGATCTCCTGGGCTCACTGTTAGATCAAAGAAGTACAGTGTCCTCCTTATTCTGCTTCTAACACTCCATAAACAACCTCTTATATTTAGCCTCTGTTGTATGTGGAGCTAGAAGTGAAAATACATTTGAAATTTAAAAATTGAAATTGTATTCAAAAATAAAATCGAGACAATTGAAATACAATCTCTGACTTATAATGGTTTGACTTAACAATTTTTGTCTTTATGATGGTGTGAAAGTGATATACAGAATAAATTACATGAGATATTTAGCACTTTATTATAAAATAAGCTTTGTGTTAGATTATTTTACCCAACTATAAACTAATGTATATGTTCTGAGAATGTTTAAGGTAGGTGAGGGTAAATAAGCTATGATGTTTGGTAGGTTAGAGGCATTACATGCATTTTTCACTTAATGATACTTTCAATTTATGATGGATGTTTCAGGACATAATCCCATCACAAGTAAAGGAGCATCTGTACTGTTTGTATTTGTAATGATCATTGGAGTTTTTAGCCTACTAACCAACAAGGAACTTTGGCAATTGCTTTGCTTTTTCACTCTTTTTGAGTCAGCTGAAGGGCAAGAATAGAAAGGCAAGGCAGGATCCAAAGCCACAGGCCATGGCAAGAGTGTGAATCAAGGTGCTAGAGATTGTGCTGCGCGCCAGGATTTTGTCTACTTAACCAGTGTGTAAAACTTTTTCTCCATCAACAAATTCTGCTTCATCAAGAACACATCTGATTTAAAAAAAAAAAAACATCCTACAGAGCTTGAAACTATTATCTATGGTATAATGCCTTGGACCTGTGCCATCCTGGGAGGGTTCTATTGTTATTTGTGGGTAAGTGTAACTTGGGTACAGTAGATCCCCCAAGTCCAGCTCTCTGCCTGAAAAAAAAAATGATTGGGCAATGGAGAAGTAGGAAAACAATATTTTTCTTTCAGCATTTGGAAGAGTTGCTCAATATAATATTAGGAAGGCTTTGCTAAAACATTTAATGTTGCCAGGTCATTTTTAGTTAGAAATAAAATTAAGAATAAATTAAAATTTCCATTGGCTCTGGAATACCCTTGTTTCTGTAGCCTATCCATCATTCTCTACCCACCCCACAAACTTACACCCCTACTGGTGACTCATTCTAAGTTGCCTTTACTGAGCTCAAGGAGTTGGTGAGATCTCTAAGTCTTCTTTCTGAATTGACATCCATGATCCTGTGTGTCACATGTAGAAGTTTAGAGGAACTACATGGGGTTATGTCATGGACAACCCATAGATCTTTGTGTACTGCAATTTCTTTATTGATTTAGCTTTGTTTTAAAACCCTCTGATTTCTGCAACTGCACAAATAATACACAAACAATTTTTTTGGTAAAACTTTCAAACAGTAGAAAAGTAAATTGATTCATGTGAACATTTCTCTTCACCATATCGAAACCAATGTGCCTCTTTACATGTAACTATCGTCAGCAGGTCCATGTCTTCAGTCCATTCTCTGCATTCACATCTATGTACACATAGAAATTATATAAATATATTTCTGGTAGTTGATAGTTTTAAAAATAAATGTGTACCTACTATATATATATAATCTATATATTTTTTAAATTATTCTTTTCAATTATTAGTTTCAGCTGTACAGCATAGTGGTTAAACATTTATATAATTTATGCAGTGATACTCCTGATTACTCTTGTACCCACTTGACACTAATAGATTTGTTAAAATATTCATTGTATTCTCTATGCTCTATTTACATACTAGTGACTTTTTTGTAATTACTGATTTGTATTTCTTAATTCCTTCAATTTTTTTACCCAGCCCACCAAAACCACTCATCTCTGGCAACCATCAGTTTGTTCTCTGTATCTATAACTGTTTCTCATTTGTTTCTTTATTTTGTTCTTTAGATTTCACGTATAAGTAAGATCACATGGTATTTGTCTTTGACTTATTTCACTTAGCATAATATCTTCTAGGTCTATCTACATTATTGTAAATGGTAACATTTCATTTTTTTATGGCAGAGTAATATTCTATTGTATGTAACACCTCTTCTTTATCCAAATGTCTATTGATGGGCACTTAGGTGGCTTCCATAACTTGGCTATTGATATAAAGCTTCAATGAATGAACATAGCAGTGCATGTATGTTTTTTTTCTAATTAGTGTTTTAGATATCTTAGGATAAATACTCAGAAGTGCAATTGCTGGGTCATGAGATAGTTCTATTTTTAATTTTCTGAGGAAACTCCAAACTATTTTCCACAGTGGCTCTATCAATTTGGAATCCCCACTACAGTGTGCAAGAGTTCCCTTTTCTCTGAATACTCACCAACACTTGTTTTTGTTAATTTATTGATGATGGCCATTCTGACAAGTGTGGTATCTCATTGTTGTTTTAATTTGCATTTCTCATATCTATTGACCATCTGTATGTCTTCTTTGGAGAAATGTCTATTCAGATCTGTTGTCCATTTTAAAAATTGGATTTTTTGTTATTTTGGTATTGAATTGTATGAGTTCTTTATAAATTTGGATATTAACCCTTTATCAGATGTATCATTGGTGAACATTTTCTCCCATTCAGTAGGTTGTCTTTTTGTTTTTCTGATGGTTTCCTTCACTGTGCAAAAACAAGTTTGATATAGTCCTGTTTGTTGATTTTTTTCTTATGTTTCCCTTGCCCAAGGAGATATCAGAAAAATATTACTAAGAGCAATGTTAGAAAGTTTACTGCCTGTTTTCTTCTAGAGTTTTATGGTTTCAGGTCTTTCATTTAAATCTTTAATCCATTTTGAATTTATTCTTGTATATGGTACAAGAAGGTTTCACAGTTTCATTTTTTTGTATGCATCTTTCCAACTTTACCAGCACCATTTATTGAATAGATTGTCTTTACCCCATTCTATATTCTTGCCTCCTTCGTCATAGGTTAAATGATGATATATGTGTGGGCCTACTTTTGGCTTTCTATTCGTTGATCTATGTGTCTTTTTTAGGCCAGCACAATGCTGTTTTGATTACTATAACCTAGTAGTACTTTTTGATACTTTTGACACTTTCAATTTTGTTCTTCTTTCTCAAGGTTGCTGTGGCTATTAAGGGTATTTTGTTGTGCCATATAAATTTTAAGATTTTTTTTTGTTATAGTTCTGAGAAAAATGCTATTGGTATTTTGATAAGGATTTCATTGAATCTGGAGATGCTTTAGATAATATGGACATCTTAATGATATATGCTTCCATATATTTGTATCTTATTCAATTTCTTTCTTCAATGTTTTGTACTTTTATTAGTATAGATCTTTTACCTCCTCAGTTACATTTATTCCTTGGTATTTTTAGATGCAATTGTAAATAAAATTGTTTTCTTAATTTATCTCTCTAATATTTTGTTAGTGCTATATAAAAATGCAACCAATTTCTGATTATTAATTTTATATCCTGCTACTTTACTAAATTCATTTATCAGTTCTAACAGTTTTTTTGGTGAACAATTTTTTTTAGAGTTCTCTCTATATAATATCATGTCATCTATAAATATGACAGTTTTACTTTTCCTTTCCAATTTGGAGAACTTTTATTTCTTTTTCTTGCCTGATTGCTATAGCTAGGACTTCTCATATTATGTTGATAAAAAGTCTTTAAACTAGACATCTTTGTCTTCTCTCTGACTTTAAAGAGAATGCTTTTAGCTCTTCTCTGTTGAGCATAGTATTATCTGTGGGTTGGTCATATATAGGCTGTATCATGTTGAGCTATGTTCCCTGTATTCCCACTTTATTGATTTTTTTTTACCATAAATTGATGCTGAGTTTTGTCACATGATTTTCTGCATCTATTGATATAATCATGTTTTTTATCTTTCATTTTGTTTATGAGCTATATCATGTTAATTGATTTGCAGATATAAAACAACCTTGCCTCTCAGATATAAAACAACCTTGCTTCTCAGGAATAAATCCCACTTAATCATGGTGTGTCATCTTTTAATGTCATTGGATTCAGACTGCTAATATTTTGTTGAAGATTTTTGCATCAATATTAACCAGGAATATTGACCTATAATTTTATTTTTTATAGTTTATATTTTTTGCATAGTTTTGGAATTAGGGTAATGGTGATCTCATAAACTTTGGAGCTTTCCTTTCTCTTGAATTTTTTGAAATAATTTGAGAAAGATAGGTGTTAATTCTTTTTTGAATGTTTGGTAAAATTTACCTGAAAAGTCATCCAGTTTAGGACTTTTATTTGTTGGGAATGTTTTTGGTTACTGATTTGATTTCAATTGTAATAATTGGTCTGTTGACATTTTGTCTCTTCTTGATTTCGTCTTGGGAAATTTTATGTTTCTAGGAATGCATCCATTTCTTCCAGATTGTCCAATTTGTTGACATATAATTGCAATATTTTCTTATAATCCTTTGTATTTCTGTGGTACCAGTTGCCACTTCTATTTTATTTCTGATTTTACTTATTTGGAACCTCTCTTCTTTTTTTTGATGATTCTGGTTAAAGGTTTATCATTTTAAAAATCTTTTTAAGGAACCAGTGCTTGGTTTTATTGATCTTCTGTATTAATTTGTTTTACTATATTTTATTTATTTCTGCTCTGATATTTATTATTTTCTTTCTTGGGCATTGTTTGCTGATTTTTTCTGGTTCCATTAGATTGGTTATTTGAGATTTTTCTTGTTTCTTGAGGTAGGCTTATATTGCTATGAATTTCTCTTGTAGGATTGCTTTCCCTGTGTTCCATAAATTTTGTTTTTGTGTTTTCATTTTTATTTATTTCAAGGTATCTTTTGATTTCTACCTTGATCTCATTGTTAACCTATCCATTGTTTAGATTAATATTATTTAGCCTCCATGTGTTTGTGTGTTTTTTATTTTTTTCTTGTAATTAATTTCCAACTTTATACCATTGTGTTTGGAGAAGATGTTTGATATGATTTCAATCTTCTTAAATTTACTGAGGTCTATCTTGGAAAATGTTTCATGTGCACTTGAGAAAAATGTATATGCTTCCACTTTGAGATAAAATGCTCTAAAAATATCAGTTAAATGCACCTAGTTTGGTGTATCATTAAAGTCATCATTTCCTTGTTGATTTTCTGTCTGGAAGATCTGTCTATTGGATGTCAATGGGGTGTTAAAATCTCCTAATATGACTATGTTACTGTCTATCTCCTTTTATGTCAGTGAATATTTGCTTTATATATGTAGGTGCTCCTATGTAAGGTGCATAAATGCTTACTAGGTTTATAACTTTTTGCTGAACCGATCTCTTTATCATTATACAATGTTGTTCTTTGTCTCTTATCATAGCTTTTGTTTTAAAGTCCGTTTTGTCTGATAGAAGTATTGCTACTCCAGAGTTTTTTTTTTTTAATTTTAATTTGTGTAGAATATCTTTTTCCATCCCTGTGTGTGTCTTTCATTCTGAAGTGTTTCTCTTGTAGATAACCTGTGTATGAATCTTGTTTTTTTTTATTTACACTTTAAAGTGATTTCCATTTTATTATTCATACTTATGTTCTTTTATTCTGTTCTTCTGCTTCTTAAAGATGTCTTTCCAACATTTTTTGTAAGATTGTCTTGGTTACACTGAATTTTTTTGGCTTGTTCCTGTCTGAGAAGCTTTTTATCTCACTTTTCATTTTAATTGATAACATTGCTGGGTAGAAGTCTTGGTAGTAGGTTTATGTTTTTCATCACTTTGAATATTTTGTGCCAACCCCTCTGACCTGCAAAGTTCCTGTTGACAAATCATCTGATAGTCTTATGGGGGCAACTTTGTAAGAAACTAGCTGCTTTTTCTTGCTGCCTTTAGGATTCTCTCTTTATCTTTAATTGTTGGCATTTTAATTATGTTGTGTCTTGATGTGGGCCTCTTTGAGTTCATCTTGTTTGGGACTCTCTGAGATTGCTTGGCTTGTATGTCTTTTTTTTTATGCCAGGTTAGAAAAGTTTTCTGTCATTTATTCAAATATGTTCTTAATCTCCTGCTTTCTTCCTTCTCCTTCTGGTACTCCTATGATTTGAATGCTGGTGTGCTTGATGTTGTCACAGAGGTCCTTAAATCTTCCTTATTTTTTTGGATTTTTTCTTTTTTGCTCTTACACTTGGGTGTTTTCTCCCACTCTTTCTTTCCAGTCACTGATTCTATCACCTGCTTCATCTAATCTGCTGGTAATTCCTTCTAGTGCATTTTCATTTCCATTATCGTAGTCTTCATTTCTGACTGTTTTTTCTTTTTTTATGGTTTCTATGTCCTTTTTTATGCTCAGTATCTCTTTGTTGGTGTTCTCACTAAGTTCCTTGGGCACCCTTAGAACCATTGTTTTGAACTCTGTATATAGTAGGTTGCTTGCTTCCATTTCATTTAGTTCTTTTTTCTGAAGTTTTCTCCTGTTCTTTCATTTGAGACACATTTCTTTGGTTTTGTTTGTTTATTTGTTTATTTTGTCTTTTTTTTCCCATTGGCTCCTCTCTGTGTTTGTTTCTATGTATTAGGCATATCTGCTATGTCTCCTACTCTTCTGGGAGGCCTTATGTGTAGGTGCCCTATTAGGCCCAGTGGCTTAGTCTCCCTGATCACCTGCTCGGATGCTCCAGGAGTGCCCCTTGTGTGGGTTATGTGTGCCCTTCTTTTGTAATTGGGTAGGGTTGACCCTCAGGTTCATTCATTCTGGGTTTTGGCCATGCCCTGGCTTATGGACTGCTTTGAAGAGTGTGGGGGAATTTTTATCATGGAGTAAGATTTACCACAGAAGGCTTTGGTGCCTGCTGAGACCATCCTTTGGGTGTGCCACTTGTGGGGCTAATTGAATAATGCTCTGTTGTAGTCTGAAGCTGGCCTCTCAAAATGTTGGTTCTGGGTCTTCTTATGAGGGGTCCCATGGAGACCAAGGTCAACCACTATCTGATCGGCTGAGACTACCTGGTAGGCACTACACAGTGATCTGAGATTAGTCGCTTCATGTGCTAAGTGGAGATGCATGGGAGAGGCTGTGCTGCAAACCAAGGATGGCTACAATCAGTACTCAGCCTGTAGGGTAACTCCACAAAACGTCCAGGGCACTCCAAGGCCTGCTGCCCCTGCAACTAGTCATAAGGCCCAGCCACTGATAGAGCTTCATGTGGTATACAAATTGGCTGAGGTGAGGTCTCAGGGAGTCACCAGAATGGAGCAAGAGGTATTTACCAGGTTAATGCAGATTGAAATTTGTCACCAATACTGAGCCTGGAGCTACTCAACAAAAGGCTCAGAGTACACCAAGTCTGGCTGCTACCTGCCTAGGGTCCACTGACTCATGAGAGTGGTCCAAGTGATCCAAGCTTGTGCTGGGGCTGGCTGCTGGCTGTGAAAGTGTCTCTAGTGGTGCAAGATTTGGGGCCAGATGTTTGCAGATAAAAGGACCTCCTGCGTTATGTGAGCCAAGGAGGAAATTAGCTGCCAAAAGAGCCTCTTGTGCATAGGTCGAAGCTAGTTGCTGGTGACAAAAAGTTTCTCTCATGGTGTCTGTGTTGGGTGGGGCAGGGTCCCAGGGTGGAATGAGTGAAGTTTAACATGCCAATGCAGATTTATATTTGACCATGTGTGGGGAGGATTCAATAAAAAAGATAGCACTCACCTAATAGCTGCGTGAGAGGAAGGTTCTACACAGCAAAAATTGAGACTGTCCCTTTTGGTATCTCCTTGAAGCCAAACAACTCAGTCATACAGTCTCTCTCTGTATGTCTCTGGCACTTCCTAAGTTACTGTCCCTCTGTCAGAGCCCAGGGTGAATGCCTGTGAGGAAGTGAATCTGTGAATAGGCCCTTTAAGAGGACATCTGGGTTTTCAGCATCATTTCTTCACACCCAGATAGTAAGAATCCCTCCTGTTTTTCTCAACTAGATGTGGGGGCTCCTATTCCAAGCACCAGTGCTCTGGGGTGGGGAGCCTGGTGTGGGACGGGGGTTCCTCACTCCTTAGGTGGGGGACATCTATGGCTGAGATATCTCTTCTTATTCTCAACAACCACATGTACACCCGTTTTGAATTTCCACTCTTTCTATCAGTCTCTCTGTGGCTTCTTTATATCCTTAGTTATAAGATTTTTGTTCAACTAGTCTTCAGATGATTTTCCAGGTTGATTGTTCTATAATTTAGTTGTAATTTTAAGGTGGTCATTGCAGGAGACAAACACAGCATTTACCTACTCTGCCATTATGTCCCCTTTCAAAATATATTTCTGTAAATTTTTTTTGCAAATAATTACATATATGAAATATTTCCATGTAAAATATATGAATTTACCTTATTTGTTTTAAGTGTCGCCTAGTATTTCATAGTATAGTAAGTGATAAAAAATTTCTTCCTCTTTCCCTCTCTTCCTACCTGCCTCCCTGCCTTCCTGCCTCCTTCCTTTCTTCCTTCCTTCCATCTTTTCTTCCTTCTTTTCTTTTGCTTTTTATTTTTATTTTCTATTTATTTTTATTTTTACCATTACAAATAAATTCAATTTAGTGATTATCCTCATGCATGTAATTTTGTGACAACATACAAGTGCATTCTACATTTTGAAAGTAGAATTCATAGGTCAAAGAACAACCAAATTCAAATTTTGAATATATATAACCAAAGTATCCTCCAAAAAGGCATTACCAATTCACACATCCACATGCATATTTGGCTAACTATTTTCTCCATTCCTTCCAAAACTCTGGATATTACTATTTAAGTTTCGAAGTATTTGAAGTATTTGTCAGTCTCAAAAATGAATGTTGTCTTGACTTACATTTATTTAATTTACTGTTGAAGTTAGGCATCTTTTTATGTTATTCACCATTTGTTTTATTCCACAAACTGTATATATCACTTGCCAAAATGTTGCTTACTGCATTTTAAAAATATTAATTGTAGCAACGTTTTATATCAGTTGGACATTAACCCTTTTACTGTTTATTTTTTAACCTGGACAATAAGTTGTCAGACATTATGTTTTTTTCTCTCTCCTCTGAAATGCCACCTTTACAATCAACTAAATTTCTGTATACACGTTGTTCTGGACTAGAGTTCTGGACTTTGCTCCACTGATTTGTCTATTCTTATTATGACATTATTCTGTTTGATTATCATATGTTACATTATATTTGACTAACTGACTTTCCCCTTTCTCTAATTTTCAGACAATTTTACCTTTTATCTTTTACATTTTATATTCCCACCAGCCTTTTATTGGGCTTTATTCTTTTGAACAAAGCATTTGAGATTGAGATTGAGATTTCTAAAGTTTTATAAAGAATTATATGGTGATTGTAATTGGGTTAGCAAAGTAATTTTTAGATTTATTTGGAGACAATTTGCATTTCTACCACATTGAGTTTCCTTATTCACAAGCATAGTATTTCTCTTTATTTCATTATAAAACAATACTTTTTAAAATAAGGATTTATAGAAATTAATACTATCATAGAATAGCATTTTTTGTGTGTGTGCCTAGGGATGTTGTATGCATTATGCAGTTATTTTTTGGTATATAAAATTTTTTTGAGATAATTTTAGATTTACATGTTGCAGAAGAAATTAATACAGAGAAGTTTAGTGTACCCTTTACCTAGTTTCTTCTAGTGGTAACACACTTGCAAGACTCTAATATAATATCACAACCAGGATGTTGACATTGATACAGTCAATACACAAAACACTTTTACAAACACAAGAATTCCTCATGTTGCCCTTTATAGCTACACCTACTTTCCTCTGTCTCCATACCCTCCTTAATTTCTGGGATTCACTGATCTGTTCTACATTTGACAATTTTTGTCATTGAAAGAATGTAATGTAAATATAATCATGTAGAATGTAACTTTCTGGGGCTGTCTTTTTTACTCAACATAATTTTCTGGAGATTCATCTAGGTTGTTCCATGTATCAATAGTTCATTAATTTTTTTTTATTTTTGAGTAATATCCCTTATATGTGTTTTTCACAGAGCAAAAGGTTTTCATTTTAGTGAATCCCAGTTTATCAATTTTCTTTTTGAGTTGTGCTTTATGTGTTAAGTCCAAGAACATTTTGCCTAGCCTTAAATTCTAAAGATTTTCTCCTATGCCTTTTTCTAAACATTTTATAGGTTTATATTTTACATCTAAGTTCATGCTCCATTTTGAGTTAATTTTTGCATAAAGTATGAGACTTAGGTTGAAGTTATTTTTTCCGCCAATGAATGTGCAATTGCTCCAACATCATTTGTTGAAAGGCTATCTTTATATCTTTTAATTTCTTTTTCTCCTTTGTCCATATCAGTTTAGAATACTCATGTGAGTCTATTTCTGCATTTTCTACTCTGGTCCATTAATCCATGTCTATCCTTCTTCCATCTTATTATCCATCTTTAATAAGTCTTGAAATAGAGAAGATTGATTCCTCCCATTTTTCTTATTTTTTCAAAATTGGTTTAGGTATTATAATTTTTTTGAATTTTCATGTAAATTTGAGAATAATATTGTCTATATCTATAAGACTCTTGCTGTGACTTTGATAGGAATTACCTTGAATTTGTATAACAATTTAAGGAAAATTTATATATTTACCATTTTGAGTCTTCTAATCCATAAATATAGTATGTCTTTCCATTTATTTAGATCTTCCCTGATTTCTTTCATCAGCATTATGTAGTTTTCAACAAATAAATTCTGTACATGTTTTGTTAGACTTATATCTAAGTAGTTCATTTTTTCTAAGTGATTGTAAATGTCTTTTTAATTTCAATGTCAACATACTAATTTCCAGTATATAGAAATATAATTGAATTTTGTAGGCTAATCTTATATTCTAAACCCTGATGGATTCACTTTTAATTATAAGAACTTTTTGTTGACTCTTTGGAAGTTTTAACATAGATAATTATGTCATTTGCAAATAAGGGCTATTTCTTCCTTTCTGTTCCATATAGTTTTTTGTTTGTGTGTTTCATTGCACTGGCTAAAACTTCCAGCAATGTATTGAATAAGTGCAACATATTTGCCTTGTATCCAATCGTAGGGGAAAGCATTCAGTCTTTCAGAATTAAATAGATGCTTTTCATCAAGTTAAAAAATTCCATTTATTTCCATTTTTTAAATTTTTTTAATCTGTTAGTTTTTTAAGTCATAAATAGGTATGGAATTTTGTCAAAGAATTTATTTTGCATTGATTTATAAGATCATTTGATTTTTCTTCTTGAGCCCATTAATATGGTAGATTACATTGGTTGATTTTCAAACATAGAACAAGCCTTGCATATCTGAAATAAACTCCACTTGGTCATGGCATACAATTATTTTTTACATATAGCTGAATGCTATTTGCTAATATTTTGTTAATAATTTTTGTGTCTTTGTTTATAAAGGATTATGGTCTGCGAGTTTCTTTTTTTTGTACTTTGCATGGCTCTGTATCAGCAAAATACTAGCTTCATAAATTAATTGGGAAATGTTTCCTCCTATTTTCTAAAAGAAGTGTCAAATTGACATTAATTCTTTAAAATTTTGGTAAAATTTTACAATAAAACTATTTGAGCCTAGAAATTACTTGTTTTGAGAGTTTTTAAATTTTCAAACTCAATTACCTTAATAAATATATTTAATGATCTATTTCATATTGAATGAGTTCCTGTTTTAAATTTTTATTTAAATTCCACTCTAGAAGGGGAATTTCTAGGCCATATGGCAAATCTGTGGTTAACTTTTTGCCACCAAACTTTTTAAAACAGTTGAACCAGCAGTGTATTAGGGTTCCAATTTTTTCATATCTTTGTTATTACTTTTAGTTTTGTTTGTTTTATTATTGCCATTCTAATAGGTGTGAAATGATTTCTCATTATGGTTTTGATATGTTTCTACTTTAACTTTATCTTGAAATGTCAATTTCACCATTAATTTTTAAATGCTAGTTTTGCTGGGTATAAAAAATCTTGGTTGACTTTTTTTTCTTTCAGCTTTTTGACTTTTGTGGTTTTTGAGGAGAAATCAGCTGTTAATCTTATTGAGGCTTACTTGAATGTGATACGTTACTTCTCTTTCTACTTTCAAAAATTTCTCTTTAGCTTTTGCTAATTTGACTATAATGTTTCTCAGTATGAATCACATCAAGTTTTTTATGCATAGTGGTGTTGAGTATATCTCTTTGTATAGCTTTTTTAAATTGTGAATACATATATCATATATAGCATATGTAATATATATGGTACATTTATAAAATGTATATAATACATGTAAGGCTTCAATTTCCTGAATGTATAATCATAACTTTTATTAAATTTGTAGTTTTCATCCATTATTTCTTCAAATATTTCTGCCTTTTTTTCTCTCTTCTTATTTTGGAACTCCCTTGATGTGAATGTTGGCACATTTAATAGTATCCTTCAGGTTCTGTTCATTTCTTAGACTGAGTAAATTCAATTGCTTTATTTTAAAGTTTCTTGATTCTTCTGCCTGGTCAGATCTGCTACTGAACCCTCTAAGTTTTTTTACCTTAACTATTATGCTTTTCAACTTTAAAATTTCTATTTGTTTCCTTTTAGTAATTTCTATCTTTTAATTGATATTTCCTATTTGTATTGTTTCCCTGATTGTATTTAGTTGTTTTTTTTGTATGTAGTTTCCTTTAGCTCATTAACATATTTAAGATAGTTGATTTATCATCTTTAATAATTTGAATGTTCAGGCTTCCCCAAGATTTATTCTGTCATTTTTATCCCTGTTAATGAGCCACATTTCCCTGTTTTTTTTTGTATGCTTTATAATTTTTTGTTGATAACTGGATATTTTGTGTAACTCTCAAAATCTGATTTTTGCTCTCCTCAGGGATTGCTTTCATTGCATATTGAGGGCTGTAGTCATCCATCATTTGGATAGCAACTTTTCAAAACTAACTTAACAAAATTTGTATTCCTTGTTGTATATGGTAACTAAAGATTCTAGTCTGTTATCTTAGCTATCAGCTTGTGACCTAACAGAGGTCTCCTTACATGACTATTTTTTTAGAAGTGTGTATGTGTGTGTGTGTGTCGGGGGGTGGGTATTTCTTTTCTTCTCTGTTTTTCTTATTATATCATCTGATGTTGCAAGGGAAGGAGCCAAAATAAAGGGAAAATATGCACTATCCCTCAGGGAACTACCAGACCAACCAATTACATAGGGCTAAAATTTTAGAAGTCCTTAACATCTATCCTGGCACCAGCCAACTTTTCTAGGAAGGCAGCAGCAGGGCTGAGGTATTGGGTTGGTAGCTGGTTCATACACACCACTCTATTACCAAAGTTTTGCAGCCTGCCCCTTCAACAAGTACTTCCCTAGTTATTGTAAGTGTCTAATCAGGTTCCAGGTTTCTAAAATAGTTTACTCTAATTGCTTTGGCTAGCTCAATGGTTGTTTCAGTAGAGTAACTGACCCCTGGGAGTTTCTTATTCTGCCATTTTCTGTGACATGTTTAGTGATTATAGATATTACATTATATATACCAAAAATATATGTACATTACTATATGCACATGCACGCCTAAACATACACAAGCATTACAGTCTACTAATGTCATCAGTTTATCAGTTCAAATAAAATTTAGAAAGTTTATTTCCTTTTTACATTTCTAATAATTAAGCATTTGTAATATACATATCTTAAGTATCTCCTCTACATTCATTTAGGACCTCACCAGGCAATGATATAATTGTTGTATACCATCAAACATAACTTATAAATCTCAAAAGAAGGAAAGTCTATTATATTTACCCACATTTTTATCTACTATATTTTTTCTTCTACATGTTCCAAAGTTCTTTCTTTTAACATTTATATCTGTTTCAAGATATTGCTTTTGACATTCTTTCACTAAAAACTATTTTTCTTGGTTTTCCTTTATTTTAAAATCTATTAATTTCCCATTCATTCCTGAAGTATATTTCACTGACTATAGGAATCTTTCTGACAGTTTTCTTTTTAACTCTAGAAAAAATGGTGTGCTATTTCTTTCTTGCCGCCATGATTTCTGATGAGAAATCTATTGACATTTGATTTTTTCCTTACATATGTATGGAGTCATTTCTCTTTTTCTGCTTTTGATATTTCTTTGTCTTTAGTGTTCAGGTCTTGGTATAGATTTCTTTGGATTTATCCTTTTAGAAATTAAACTCAGCTTCTTAAGTCTGTAGATTTATGTATTTGAAGTTGTCATTGTTTGAGTATTTTTCCACCATGTCTTCTCTCCTCTCCATCTGGGATTCATTGATGTGAATGTTTGATCATTAGTTATATTTCCCTAAGTCCCCAAGGCTATGTCATTTTTTTTAGACTATTATCTCTCTATTTTTCAGATTAGATAATTACTATTGTTTTATTTTCAAGTTCACTCATTCTTTTTTCTATCACTTCTATTCTGATGTTCACTTCATTTATTGTGCTTTTTAAAATTTCAGTATTGTATTTTTCAGTTCTAAATTTTTAATTCAGTTGTCCTTTCATATCTTATGTTTCTTTGCTAAGAGCTACTATTTTGTTTCAAGTATATGTATTGCTTAGTGAAGCATTTTTATGATGGATTCTTTGTAGTTTTTGTCAAATAATTATAGTGGCCTTTACTGACACCACAGAAGAGTGACTGGCCTGGTTACCATTTGATTCTGATGAAAGTCATTGACTCTCCACTAGGCCTCCTCTGACTATCACAGCAAAGAAGGAAAAGGCATCTTGTTACTGTCAGATGGGTGTGGGATTCTAGGCTCTCCACATGGCCTCCACTGACACCATGTGTGTGGAAGGGAGACCTCATTATCAACTAACAAAGATGAAAGTCTTATTTCTACTCAGCCTTCTGACACCATTCCAGTTGGGGGAAGTTGGAACCCTAATTAAATCTTTGTTTTTGTGTAAGAAGAAGTCCTCACTTGGGAGTAGGAATGAGGCCATAGATTTTTCTGTGGTGTTATTTTGGAATAAAGTAGTTATTTTATAAAACTTTTATGTCTTACTAAGCTACAGTTTTCTATCTAAACTTTTCTTGAGGGTTTTGTTGCTGTTGTTCATACCTGTTAGTTTTTCCAAGTTACCAGCCTTTTAAGCTAAGTTTGTGATATGTGAGGAAAAGAAAGCTGAGAAAATTCATCACCATGCCATTTCTTCTTTGAATTCTGAGGTCCTTAGGTGGTCTGTTTTCTTCTCTCCACATTTTAAAATCTTCTGTTGCTTGATTTATATATTATTCCCAGCGTTTTTAGTTGTACTTAGCAGAAGAAATAGGGGAAATATGCCTACTCCATTCTCAGATGCAGAAATCTAGGTATGTTTTACACTGTGAAGTGAAAATGAGAATAACTACATTGTGGATCAAAATATATTTGTAAAAATTCTGATCAGGGAAGATAAATGCAAAACAGTTTCTGTCTTTTGAATGTTTGACTTTCATAGAGTAGCAGAGAATTCACCCATAGTTTGGTTCTTAGGGGTACAATTAAAAATTAAAATGACTTGTGTGGTAGGACATCCAATGAGACTAGTGGTTAAAACAAGATCATGTTCATTATAAAAAACATCAAAGAAATTTGGAATGAATCACTAGGCTTCTAACCCTTCTGCCAGTGGCTTGGGCATTTTCTTCAACAGCAGGTACCTCTTGAAGTAGACTAAAAACAAGAACTAGAGCAGGGAGAGGTAGTGAAGAATAAAATTAGGAGATTTCTTGTAACAACAATTCTAGTCAGATCCTCTGATTGTCTGGTCTCTATATCCACCCAGTAACACAGAGTGAGCCAATAGCCCCACTGCTCTGATTCCCTGAATAGGATACATCTGGAGGTAAATAGGAGAAAAATCGTGCCAAGATTAAAAAAGGTAGCATTTATTAGTTCTTTTTGCAGAGGAGAATATGCATTTGGATTTAAAGAACCTAATTTCACACTCACAAAAGAGACAATATTAGGGCCTAAATTGTATTTGGACCCTCAGAAGCAGAGTGATTGCCTATTTCACTGGGGGTTTTCAGTCACAAATATTCTCAGGTAGTTGAGATGATACAGCTCAGGCCTCAGCTAAGACAACATAGAACTGAGAAATGATATGGGCACAGTTTATCTCAGAGTATTCTTTGTGGTCTTGAGCTGGATGCCTTAGTGGTAGAAATATAAATATCTTTTATTCTCAGCTTGAGTGGAAGATATGTAAAGAGAAGGACTTAGAAATAAGTGTAACCCAGATGTCTCCTTTGGGTCAACCCATCCTTGAATAGTAAAATAAAAATGACTCCAGCCTCTTTCCCAGTTACTGTGGGAAATACACCACTTTTATTGCTTTCTCTCAGAGCCTGATGTCTACTTATTTGTCTACTGTAAGTTCCATTTTTTAGCCAGTTTCTCTAAGTTCCATGGATAATCACAGGAGAAGAGATCTTTGTTGGATTATCTAACAGACAATTAAAACAAACAAGTTCAGAGTCAATATGCTTCTTATCAAATAAATTTACTGTTTGATTTACACTCAAAGAATAATAAACTTGATCCTTGAAGTGATCTTTCAAGGTATTTAAATGTGATACACCTGGCTACAGCCACAATTTACCAATTGTTTCAGCCAAAATAATTCTTGTTATACATCTAAGATTATTAAGAAGCACAGGGTTTTTTTTAGAACAAACCTTGACACAATCTTCTTAGCATAAATTAAAATTGGTTTCAAGAGTATTACTAGAAACCTGAATGCCTTTAATTTTAGAACCAAAATAGATAAAGGAAATTTTTCTTCCACTGTCATCCATTTATGCCTCTTCTACTACAGACAAAATTTTCCATCATGATCTCTTAAGGCAGGGGTCCCCAACCAGTACTGGTCTGTGGCCTATTAGGAACCAGACCACACAGCAGGAAGTGAGTGGTGTGTGAGTGAGTGAAGCTTCATCTGTATTTGTGGCCACTCCCCAGTGCTAGCATCACAGCCTTAGCTCTACCTCAGATCATCAGGCATTAGATTCTCATAGGACCACTGGTTCCTGGTACCAAAAATGTTGTGGACTGCTGTTT
Source organism: Macroglossus sobrinus (assembly GCA_004027375.1). Lineage (NCBI taxonomy): Eukaryota > Metazoa > Chordata > Mammalia > Chiroptera > Pteropodidae > Macroglossus > Macroglossus sobrinus. Next base: position 31,590 of record PVKZ01000855.1, on the reverse strand, counting down.
AAGACTGCTATAATATTAAAATGGGGAGAGGGCTTCTCCTGCAATGCAGAAAGAATATGTGCTATGATCTGAATGTTTGTGTCTCCTAATATTTATCTATTGAAATCTTAATGTCCAATGTGATAACAGTAAAAAGTGGAGCTTTTAAGAGGTGATTAGGTCATGAGAATGGTATCCTCATGAATAGGATTAATGTTTTTTATAAAAGAGATCTTGGATTTTTGCCCCCAGAACTGTGAAAATTAAATTTCCATTGTTTATATGTGTTCCAAGTCTGTGGTATTTTGTTATAGCAGCCTGAACAGATTAAGATAGAGTATTTCTGCAATATGTGTTTATGGGCTGCCTTGATCAGGGTATAAAATCATAAAACCATACTCATACCCAAATGTGGCTTTTGCAATGTCCCTTTTCCCTACCTTCTCTTCAGGAGCCATGTTTCACAGTGATAGCAACTATATTGGTGCTCCACCTCTCCCCTCTTATTCACCAAAGCTGCCAACCTGACAGAGCATTTTTTTTCCTGATATTGTCCTTTAGCTCACAGTTCCACAAAAGAAGAGAAAAATAATTTCCACTGTCTTTATGTGACTTTAACACTACAAATGAGTAATACTTCAAAAACTGTGCTATTAGCAATATTTTCATTTTTGTTAATAACTTTTATATTTATTGATCCATTTAATGTTCAGAACATTTCCATAGTATATAAAACAAAAGGTTATTATTTCCATTTTACAGATAAGAAAAGTGAAGACAAGAACAGATAATTATATTTTTCCAACATTATCCCCCCATCAAAAAATAAAATAAAAGACAGCAGGGATCTAGAACCTAGGTCTTTTCACCTCTTGTTAGTTTAGTGCTTTTACAAATCCCCTCTCTCTTTCATCCTCACATCTCTTAAAACCACAAAAATCTCAGATGTTTTCCAAATTTTATGAATCTGCAGAACTGTTGGAGATGGTTCCTACAGCAGGAGTCTAACATCATCTATTGGCCTACAGCATAGCTGGATTTTGTCTTCTCCTGGAGTAGAGGGAATAAGTTGGCCTGTCTGAAACTGCTGCATTCTGGTATGTCTGAGGACAACTCAACTTGCTGTGGACACATCATCCTCAAAATGTAGATAGTTATATATTCTGGTTTGCCTGGTATGGGTCTCAATTTGAGCTATTGTCCCAGGGAACTTATTAATGGAGTGCCCTTCCAATTTTCAAAGTTTTGGTGGAAGATTTGAAGGCCTGAGTACAATCAGTGAGTGCTTGGGCTAATGCTTTTATTTAAGCCAAATGTGATGTGAAAGAGTTATGGCATTTTTCTTCCTACCTACCACTGAAGAGCTTACGACTCTCTCTTCTTGATACCTAGGGACCCAGAATTGTTTACATCTAAAAGGAAACAAAAATATTCTTCACTGGTATCAGAGCTCACCAGCCTTGTCTCTAGAGTCACTGCAGCCAACCAACAAGCAGTCCCACATTGCTGTCATCTTGTTTCTATAAAACCATCCTCCATGGGGGGCCCTCCTGATCATGACTTCTGTCTAATTGGACTTCATGATCATGTGTATCTACCAACTGCATTGCCTTCAGTGTTCAGTCAATTTCTCTGAGCCTCAGTTTTCTAGGCTGTAAAATATGGAAAATAATGCCTAAATATTGGGGCTATTATAAAAGTACATGAGATACCTTAAGTGACAGTGCATTGCACATTCAAAATTCGATATTGTCTATTGATTTTTTGCCTTTAATGTCTCCAAAAACCTCTTTTAGCCATAACTCTAGATAAGTGTCCTACTTGGACCCAAACTAATAATCTTGGTGATAAATGGTGTTCCAACCTGCAATGCCTAGTCTAGTTCTCAGCCTTCTGTGTTCAGAGTGAGGCCATTAAATTTCTACTAGCAGTAGGTATTAATTTCTCAATTTCCCAAACCAGTCAAGCCTAGAAGACTAATATAGAGTATCTTACCAGCTCTACACCCAGGGGTTTGAGAGTAAGAACCCCTTGCTCTTATTTAAACAATGCCTAGAAACTGAAAAGGTGGTTCTCATTTTGTTCCTGAGCCCAGAATTCAAATAGCCAGTACTAATGAATCCTGAGATAAGAACAAACAAATGAGAGGTAACTAGAGCATCTTCCTTATTTAATGTTAAACAGATTCCTGGTATTTTTGTACACTCACACTTAACTCTGGAGCTCTGATGTGCTCTAGCCCTGCCCTGACCTCTAAGACAGTCTGCCCTTTCCTTTAGTGAGGAAATGAGAAGGAGAGACTGTATATGAACAGAGATGTTAACCTGGACTTGATTAACAACCTGGACTTGGTTAACATAACTTTCTCTGCTCCATACCTTTAAAGCCACACATTTAATATCAGAAAAAATCATAGTTCATCCACACAGGAAAACCAGCCATGAAAAAATGAACACAAGGCAATGGAATTAGACAGAAAAAATGTCTTGACAAAACTAAAATGACAACTCTAATAACATACCTGCATGGTTTGTATCCTCTTTTCAAACACTGAAAACTACCAAACAAAGGCAAAAAGCCTCAGAAAAAAATCCACCACTTTTTGGAAAATAATTTCACACTATAATAAACAGAAAAGAGAGAATGATAAATTTATTGCATTATTAATTTTTAATCAAGTTTTTGATATATTAAAGAGTCAATTTTAGCAATGATTGAAATTCACTTTGTTTAGGAAAATAAAAAATTGTTGGTGTGGGGGGCACAGAGATCTAGCTATCTGAGAGAAGATATCCTCAGATATAAATATTTAATGTCAATCCTTCACTTAGCCACAAGCTTTCAAAGGACAGATGTAGACAAATTGGTTATGTCTGAGGAAGCACAGAAAGAAAGTACAGAACTTTAACAGAAGACAGAATATCAGCTACTGGGAGAAGAAAGTGACTATAAAGCAAAGGAGTAAAACATTAATATATAGTAATTTCTTAAAATAAAAGCACCAATCCCTCCATGAGACTATTTTGCTCCAGCTTTAGTATTTGGTGTGACATCTTGAAAGCACATCTGATTTTCAATAATCAAGAGGAGACAAGGAGAGGTTTCCATGCAACCTGTTGGATGCATGAATTCTGTGTATTGATGGCCAAACCATCTAAGCCATATATGATAGGAAAACACTTTAATCTTAAGGCGATAGCTTTTATATCTTAGAATCATAATGGGGAAAATATATAACCTATTTGACCACTGAAATATAAAAAAAGAGTTGTATTTCCTTCACAGTCTCCTCACTTTACCACTAGATAGGTGGCTTCAGGAGATGGGCACTAGTGACAGGGACTTCCTGTCCCTAGGTTAAATAGGCAGTATTCTGCATGCAGTGGTTTGAGGGATTTAGGAAATTCTTCTTTTTCTAAATATTCTATTTTCTGTTCTGGCTCATTGTCTGATATTCTATCATTAAAGTGCCAAAAATTGAGTATTCGCTCTCTACAAGTGTCTGCTATAAGGAGGGCATAACCTAAAAATAGTTTAAGTCTTTCATATACTATTATGAATTAAGGCTTCTAAATGCATTCCTATAGGACAGGAAGCAGAAAGTGGTACTCTGCTAAAATAGAATAGAGAACAGATCCATTTTGATTTGGGGAGAAGGAGAATTGAGGTTAAATAACCTAGGAGACCACCCAAAAGATGAAGTGAGAACTCCTAGACATTCTGGGAAGCATGAAAAGAGTGACTATGTGAAATCACCAAGGGAACAGAAACATCAAAAGACTAACAGAGAGGGCCTCAAAGACTGTAAAGGAGGACATAACCCTTTCTTTATTCTGAGATCTTGAAGCTCTTCTTTTCTTTCCATTAACAGATTATTTCTGGTCAAATTATTCTCTTGTTCCCCATAGCACCCGACTTACTTAAATACACTTTTGGATAACATTATTTTGTTCAGCATCATTTCATTAAAATGTTGATGAAATGCTGTAAGAAATTAACTCTCATTTATATCAATTATTCTTTGGTAAAATCATTTTTGTTACACGTTGTTTTACTTAAAGTCACAAACCCTATTGACAAAGTTTAGTGAGGACATGTACATTTTATTAGTGCCCTCACTCTATTCTCAAACTCCACAGGGTGTTACCTTAATGAAATACCTCACATAGGTATCCTATCCTTCATCTACTGTGGCAAAGCAGCACATATTTGCTAAAAAATGTCATGTTCTGTGTGGTTTATCTTCTGTACACTTCCCACCTTGTTATGGAAAGTTATATATGTTATTATGTGTTTAATGAAAATAAATAAGGTAAACATTAACTATGACAATAAATGTACTTTACTTAGAATATAACATATTTTAAAAATTTTATCTAGGGGTAAAAAAGTGAATGAAATAGATGAGACTAGGTTAATGGAAAGATTGGAAATCACTAAGCTTCCATTGCTTTTTAAACATAAATTTTTAAAACATAAAATTATTTGAATTTAGAGATTTTGAAAAAAATGATATAGATGTTAGAGGCTTTGTTCATCCATCTTGTGACCAAATCAAAGTTGTGACAGAAACATGGAGTAAATAGCAAGCAAAGTCACCTGGAATCTAGATGAACAGAAGAACTACAACTAGGGAAAGAAATAAGAAATTATCCCGTAATGGTTGAAGGCAGGAGGGGGCGAAGACATGAAGCTGCCTTGTCCCAGGCAGCTGAGTAGGACAGAGGCTGCAAACACTTCTTAAAGGAGCCATGTTTGTGAGTAGACTTTCATGATGACATATCAGTTTTATCTGAACACCAGAGCCTGGTCAGCTACTTGGGGGCGGCGGGGACCAGGAACTTACAGGAGGACACTGAGTTGTCAGAAGAAGGATGGGAGATGAGGCTCTCTCCTGGGAAGAAGAGATGGCAGTGTCTGTTGTTTCTTTGTTGAGTCCCCCTCAGCTCCCGATGTGCAGACACAGTGCTGCCATAGCTAAGATGACATCAAATTAGATAACAGAAGTCACTCTGCCCAGAGGATTTCCTGAAACTCCATCTCTCTCAACTCACCTCTCTCAACTCATGGCCCCATCTAGTTGTGTCCTTGTTGAGTCCTGTGCAACTTGCAGAGCAAACCACAAGACTCACACTGGTGGTAGCTGACCATAGTTTTTGGCATGGCCTCTTGAAGCAACTATAAGCACAACATCTGTGGATTGCTTGCTGAATCTTAACAGGTGGCCCCAGAGGGGCACAGTCTGGGTCTAAACTTGGCCTGCTGCTGAACACCTCTCAGAACTGAGCCACTGGACACCTACTACGCAATGACATACTAATAAGATTAGGAGACCTAGAAACTTTGCTTAGTACAGAGAAACAGACACAGAAAGGCAGCCAAAATTAGAAGACAAAGAAGTAGAAACCACATGAGAGGACATAACAGAGACCTAGGAATAATGGAGTCAAGCAATCTATCAGATGCAGAGCTCAAAACCCTGGTTATAAAGATGTTCAATAAACTTAGAGGGAGTGCAGATGAATTCAGTGAAAACTTTAACAAAGAAATTAAAAACATAAAAAAATGGAAATGGAAATTATAAGGGAACCAATCAGAAATGAAGAATACATTATCTGAGATTAAAAGTATATTAGAGGGAATCAACAGAGTGGATGAAGAAGAAGCCGAATCACCAATAAAAAGGATGGGGAAGCAAAAGTCACCCAATCAAAACAGCAAGAAAAATAAAGCCAAGAATATAATAATAATTTAAAGAGTCTGTGGGACACAATTAAATGTAAAAATATCCATGTCATAAGGGTACCTGGAGGAAAACAAGAAGCTGAAGAGCTATTTGAAGAAATAATGATAGAAATTTCCCTAGCCTGGTGAAGGAAATGGACTTACAACCCAAGGAAGCTCAGAGAATCCCCAAAAAGATAAACTCAGAGGCCCACATGAAGACATATCATAATTAAAATACCAAAGGTTAAATACAAAGAGAGAATCTTAAAAGCAGCAAGAGAAAAGCAGTTAGCTCCCTACAAGGGAGCACACATAAAACTGGCAGCTGATTTCTCAAAAGAAACTATGCTGAAAACCCAGAATCTAAAACCAAGAATATTTTATCCTGCAAAGCTGTCATTTAGAGTTGAAGGACAGATAAAAAACTTCCCAGATAAAAATAAGCTAAAGAAATTTATCAACACCAAGCCAGTATTACAGGAAATGTTGGAGGGAATTCTTTCAGGAGAAAAAATAAGTATCAAAAAGCAGGAATAAAGAATGGGAATAACTACATTTCTATCAACAGGTATCTCAAATGGAAAAGACGTGAATGCTCCAACCAAAAGATAGAGTGGCTGAATGGATAAGAAAACAAGACTCTTACATATGCTGCCTACAAGAGTCTCACTTCAGATTAAAAGACACACACAGACTAAAAGGAATGAGATAGAGAAAGATATTTCCTTGTTGTACCTAGAAGGTATTGCACCAAATGAAATAAATCAGATAGAGAAAGACAACTATTCCATTATTTCACATGCATGTGGAATCTAAGGAACAAAATAAACAACAACAACAAAAACAGAAATAAACTCATAGAGAATATTTTGAAGGCTACTAAGTGGAAGGGGATTGGGGGAATGACAAAAAGGGCAAAGAGATTAAAAAGTACAAATGGATAGTTACAAAATAGACATGAAGATATAAAGTGTAGCATAGGGAAAATAGTTAACAAGGTTTTAATATGTAATAGGGAAGGAGGTACTAGATTTAGTGGGGTGATCACTTTGTGAGTTATATAGATCTCTAATCACTATGCTGTACAACTGAAACTAATATTTTATTGTAAGCTGACTATAATTGAAAAACTCATTGAATTGTACAATGTAAATATGAGCAAATAATTGTCTGTTATATTTTAATAAAGCCAGAAAAATACTGATAGAAAACAGCAATTAAAAGGTTATTCTTTTAAATTACATTTCAAATTTTCATTAGTGTGGTTGAACATATTTTTATATGTTTATTAGCCATTTGAATTTATCCTGTGAATTATTTACTCACATCTTACATTTGTTTTCTCTTGTTCTATTCTTATGAATTTAAAAGAACTTTTTACATATGATTTCACATATATGTGAAATCTAAAAACAAGACGAACAAATAAAACAAACAGAAATAGACTCATAGAAACAGAGATCAAAGAGATGGTTACCAGAGGGGTGGGAGTGAGGGAAATTGGTAGTCAATAATATTGTGATAAGTTGAAAGATGATTCCTAGAATTATTGGTGTGGTCATACTGTAAGATGTAAAAATGTCAAATTACTATATTGTATACCTAAAACTAATATAACTAATATAATATTGCATACCAACTATAAATAAAAAATAAATAAAAAGTGAAAAAAATCTGAATTTATCTTCTAGCCTGAAATAACAAAATACACATGCACACAACATGAAACAATGGTTCAAGACACTAGACAGACAAATGAAGGACAATAATCCTTGAGAGATAGAAAACAACAAGGTAAACCCTATTATTGCCCCTACCTTACTGTACTCAAGGTTTTAGCATAGGCAGAGGAAAACCAGGTGGAAACCAGTAGATCCCTTGAGTTGAAGAGAACAAGGCAGCTAGAGTTTAGAAGATAAGAGTACTGGGAGTTAAGAATTACAAAGAGATACCCCACAGGAACCCCATGAGCAGTCATTAAGGTACTGATCATTGCATTCATGTAAAGACACTGACCAAACCCAGAGAAAAAAAAAAAATTCAAAAAGATTAGAGAGAATAGTACTCGGTACTTATACAGGGCCAGGAACAATGTTTGTTCACAAGAGTTAGGCTGAAAAAACAAATTTAAATACAATGAAATTTTCAGAATCATCAACAACAAAAATATACATAGAAAATTCATCAAACTACACTATAAACTAACAAGACTCACAAACAATCTACAGTACAGTTGACCCAATAATGACAGAATATATATTCTTCTCAAGTGCACATGGAGCATTCTCCAGAATAAACCATATGTTAGGCCATAATATAAACTTCGAATTAAAAAAAATATTCAAAATCATACAAAATATGTCCTCAGTTATAATGGAATTAATTTAGAAATTAATAGCAGAAGGAAATGTGAAAAATTCACAAATATGTGGAAATATAACAACACACTAACCAATGAAAGAAAGAAAAATCACAAGAGAAATTTAAAAAATATTTTGAGAAGGATGAAAATAAAACAACATGTGAAAACTAATATATGCTCCTAAAGCAGTACTCAAAGGGAAATTTACAGCTATAAACACCTAAAATTTAAAAAAATCTCAAATTGATAACCTTAACTTATGAAACTAAGAGGAGCAAACTAAACCTAAAGCAAGCAGAAAAAAGCAAAGAATAAAGATTAGACTGGAAATTAATGAAAAAGAGGGTAGAAACTCTACAGAAAATCAACAAATCCAAAAGATTGTTCTTTGATGTGATTGATAAAATCTACATTTTAGCAGATTCACTATGAAAAGGGAAAGAGAACACTCAAATTATTGAAGTCATGAATAAAAGAAAACATTATTACGAACCTTACAGAAGTACTAAAGGAATTATAAGAAAATAATATAAATAATTTGTGTCAAAAAGTATTTAACATTGAAAAAATGAATACATTTCTAGAAATATATAAATTACCAAAACTGACTCAAAAAGAGCTATAATATCTGAAGAATTATATCATTCAAAGAAGAATTGTAGTATAATAAATATTTTTTCCCACTCTCGCTATTTCTTTAGGCAAAAAAATAAAAGGCAAGGCATTCAGAGAAAACAAGTAAAAAGGTCTCTGTTTGCCAGTGACATGATTTTATGTATATGAAACCCCATCAAAAACAGTTAGAACTGATATTCAGTAAAGTTGAAGGATACAATATCAACATGAAAATTAATTGTATTCTATATACTAACAATGAGCTATTTGAAAAAGAAATTAGGGGTGGAAATTCAATTTATAAGAGCATCAAAAACAATGAGTCTTAGAAATAAATGTAACCAAGAGAGTGAAAATCTGTATACTGAAAACTATAACATATTGATGAAAAAAAAAAACAATTGAAGAAGACACAAATAAATGGAAAGATAGTCTCTGTACATCACTGGCAGAATCAATATTGTAAAAATATTCATACTACTCAAGTGATCTACAGATTCAATGTAATCTCCATCAAAATTCCAATGACATTTTTGGAAAGCCACATGCAAAAGAATGAAAATACACTACTATCTACCACCATACACTAAAATAAACTCAAAATGTATCAAAGACCTAAATATAAGACCTGAAACAATACATAGAAGACAACATAATTACTAAACTCATGGACCTTGATTTTAGGATTTTATGAATATGACCTCAAAGACAAAGGAAGTAAAAGCAAAAATAAAGGAATGGGACTATATCAAACTAAAAAACTCTGCACAGCAAAAAAAAAAAAAATCAATAAGACAAAGAGGCATCATCTGAATGGGAGAATATATTTGCAAACAATGCCTCTGATAAGGGCCTAATGGCCTAATATCTATATATCTATATCTATATCTATGAACACACACACGTACACACACACACACACACACACACACACATATAAACCTCATACAACTCAACAATAAAAATAATATACTCTAATTTAAAAATGGGCAGAGGACCTGAACAGACACTTCTCCCAAGAATACGTACAAAGAACCAAAAGACATATGAAAAGATGTTCAATTTCACTAGCTGTTAGGGAAATTCAACTCAAACCACAATAAGATACCACTTTATGCCTGTTAGAGTGGTTATCATTAACAGTTCAAAGTAATGACAAATGTTGGAGAGATTATGGAATAAAAATAACCCTCATACACTGCTGGTAGAAATATGAACTGGTACAGCCACTATAGAAAACAGCATGGAAGTTCCTCAAGAAACTAATAATAGAATTATCATATGACCCAATAATCCATCCTCTGGGTATTTATCCCCCAAATCTGAAAATATTATCCACAAAGAAATATACACCCCAGTGTTCATAGCAACATTATTCATGTTGTCTAAGATATGAAAAGAACAAGTGTTTTGCGATAGATGATTAGATAAAGAAGATATGGTACATATATACGATGGAATATTACTCAGCTGTAAGAAAAGCTGAAACACTGCCATTTGCAACAACATGGATGGATCTTAAGATTATCATGCTAAGTGAAATAAGTCAGAAAAAGTTGAGAACCATATGATTTCACTTATATGTGGGATATAAAACTGAAAGCAACAAAGATGACAAACAAACATAGACTCATGGACAAACAGTGGATTAATGTTTACTAAAGGTAAGGGGAAATGGAGGTGGTAATTGAGATAAAAGGAGTCAAATATTTGGTGACAGAAGGAAATTTAACTATGGGTGATGAACACAATGCAATTTACATATATATTATTGAACTGTACACTTGAAACTTATTTGATTTTATTAGTCAATATCATCTTAATAATTTTAATACAAATAAATAAAATAAAAATTAAAAAATTAAGTACTTTACACTTCCTTGGCAAAATTTTTTTTTTTAAATTCCAATGATATTTTTCACAGAAATAGAAAAACAATCCTAAAATTCATATGGAATCACAAAGGACCCTGAATATCCGAAGCAACCTTGAGTAAGAAGAACATAGCTGTAATCATCACACTGACTGATATCAAAATATATTACAAAGCTAAAGTAATTAAAACAGTATGGCACTAGCATAAAAACAGATGGAAAGACCAATGTAACAGAAAGACAGCTCAGAAATAAATCCACATATTTATAGTCAATTGATCTTCAACAAATTCTAAGAACACACAATGGGAAAAGGATAGCCTATTCAATAAGTGGACATGTGAAAACTAAATGTTCATACATGAAAGTATGAAATTTCACACCTATATGAAAATCAACTCAAAATGGATTAAAGGCTTAAATGTAAGAACTGGAACTGTAAAACTTTAAGAAGAAAACATAGGGAAAAGCTCTGGACAATGATTATTTTGGGGGGTTATAACCCCCAAAATATAGGCAAATAAATAAAAAACAAATGAATAGGACTTCATCAAACTAAACAGCTCTGCACACACAAAAAAAGAAATAATCAACAGAGTAGAGAAACAACTTATATAATGGAAGAAAGTATTTGCACAGCATATATCCAATAAGAAGTTAATATCCAAAATATATAAGGAACTCAAACAACTCAATAGCAAGAAAACAAATAACCCAATTTAAAAATGGGCAAAAAACTGGAACATCTATTTCCAAAAGAAGACATAAAAGTACCCAACAAGTACACCAAAAGGTACCCAATGTCATTAATTAGCAGGGAAATGAAAATCAAAAGAATGAGATATGATCTCTCATCTGTTAGAATGGCTGTCTCAAAACGATAAGAAATAATAAATGTTGGCAAAGATGTGGAGAAAAGAGAACACTTGTGTACTGTTGTTGGGAATGTAAGTTGGCATGGCCATCATGGGAAACATAACGGCTGTACTATTATGAAAAATATATGGTATAACCATTATGAAAAAGTATGGAGGTTCCTCAAAACAAAAACTAGAACTACCATATGATCCAGGAATCCCAATTTTGAGTAAAAAGCCAAAGGAAATAAATCAGTATCTTGAAGAGATAGATACACTCCCATGTTTATTAAAGCACTATTCACAATAGCCAAGACATGGAAACAATCTAAGTATCAACATATAAATGAATAAAGAAACTCTGGTATATATACAATGAAATAGTATTCAGCTTTAAAAAAGGAAGGAAATCTTGTCATTTTCAACAACATGGATGAACCTGCCACACAGAGAAAGAAAAATACTGTGTAGTTTTACTTATATGTAGAATCTAAAAATGTCAAAATCATAGAATCAGAGAATAGAATGGTGGTGGCCAGGGTTTTGGGGGTGGAAGCAAGAGAAGAGATGTTGGTCAAAGGGCACAAAAGTTTCATTATGAAGGTTGAATAACTTCTGGATATATAATGTACAGTATGATAATTACAGCCATCTATCAGTACTAAATTGTAGACCTGAAATTTGCTAAGTGAGTAGTCTTATACAAGAAAAAATGATAACTATGTGAGGTGATTGCCTATATAAATTAGCTTGATTATGATAATCACTTTACAATATATATTAAAACCACTTTGTACACCTCAAATATATACAATTTTTGTTTGTTAATTATACCTCAATAAAATAAAAAATAAAACATTTCACTATTTCTATCAAAATTATATATATATATGATACCTGGTTTCTGGTTTGGAGCTCCTAAACCCTTAAAAGTTCTGATAAGAGAAATGGCTCAAAGCTTCAGGATAGAGACTGGTCCCCAAAATAAGCCAACCTCATGATTAGAGTTAGAACTTTTAGCCCCATCCCACTTCCCACCACCTCCTCCACCTCTGTGGAGAAGAGAAAAGCCAAGTATAAAATTCAATTATCAATGGACAATGATTTAATCAATCATGCCTACATAATGAAACTTCAACAAAAAAACCTAAACAAATGGATCTGGAAAGTCTTCAAACTGATGAACACATCCAAATGCTAGGAGGGGTGGCACACTCAACTTTGTGGGGAGAGAGGCTCTGATGCTCAGAACCCATCCAGATTCTGTTTACCTCCATCTAGCTGCTCATTCGGACCCTTTGTAAGTATAGGGCTTTCCTAATTTTGAGTTGTTTTAGCAAATTATAAAATCTGGGAATGTGGGTGGCCATGGGAAACACCAGCTTGGTAGTCACTGGGCAGAAGTGTGAGTAGGCTGGAGATCCCATTTAGAGGGGCAGTCTTGTAGGACAGAGCCCTTAACCTGTGTAGTCTGTGCTAAATCTTGATAGTGTCAGAATTGAATTGGATTGTAGGACACTCAGTTAATGTGCAAGAATCAGATAATTGGTGTTGGAGTAAAGTATCTGCTGTCCAAAAACAAACAAACAAACAAACAAACAAACACCACAAGAATTAATTCCAATCCTTCACAAATTCTTCCCCACCCCGCAAAAAAGGAAACACCGCCCAACTCATTCTATTAGTCAAAAATTACCCCAAAACAGAAAGAAGCAATGAAAATGGCATAGATGATGGAGGCCCTGTTCATCCCTCTGGCGACTAAATCAGGTTTGTGGACACAGGTAGCAGCAACAAAAAAAGATCACCTGGGATCTGGAAGAACCAACCATGCACCTGGGGTGAAATCTAGGACAGCACCTTGCAGCGATGGAGGATGGGACAAGGCAAGGTCGTCAGGCTACCAGTCCCCAGTGGCTGAGTGGGATGAAGGCTGCAGCAACAGCAGATGTTGCACTCGCAGGTGGATCTTCACAGTGGTGGACCTGGTCGCCAGTGCCCATTCAGCTGCGCACAGGGGGCACCAGGGACTTACAGGGAGACATTGTCAGAGTAAGAGCCGAGGTGAGACTGCTCTGTACAGAGGTGCCAGCGGTGTCAATTGTTACTCTTTGAACCTTCCCTGCTTCCCAGTGCATGGAACACAGCACTGCCATAGCCCTAACTTCATCAAACTGGATAACAGGTTGCTCCACCCAGAGGATTTCCTGAAATGGCACCTACCGCAACTCATGGCCTTACCCAAGCCACATTCAGGTGTAGCCTCAGTGATCAGGCGCTCCTTGCTGAGTAGCACCTAGACTCATGCTGGAGGAAGCTGGCCTTGGTTCCTGGTGTGGCCTTCTGAGGTAACTATAAGCACAGCATCTGTGAATTGCTTGCTGAATCTTAACAGGGGGCCCCAGAGAGGTAGAGGCTTGGGCTAAGTTCGTACTGCAGCCAAACCCCTCTCATAAATGTGCCACTGGACACATACTTCACAAATCCACATTAATAAGACCTACAGACTTAAGAGCTTTGCTTAGTACATAGAAACAAATAAGGAAAGGCAGCCAAAAAGAGGAAACAAGCAGAAACCATATGAGCAAACAAAACAGAGATCCAGGAATAATGAAGTCAAGAAATCTAACAGATGCAGAGTTCAAAACACTGGTTATAAAGATGCTCAATGAACTTTTGGTTAAATTCAGGGAGAACATCAATAAAATGATAAAAAAATAAAAATGGAAAAGGAAAAATTATACAGGGGAGCCAGTTTAAAATGAAGAACACATATCCCCCAAAGCTATCATTTAGAGTTGAAGGACAGATAAAGAACTTCCAAGACAAAAATAATCTAAAGGAATTTATCACCACCAAGCCAGTATTACAGAAAATTATGAAGGGACTTCTTTGAGAAGAATAAACATGTATCAAAAATAGGAATAAAGAATGGTAACAACTACATTCCTATCAATAAGTACCTTAAATGAAAAAAGAATTAAGTGCTCCAACTAAAAGAGTGGATGAATGGATAAGAAAACAAGACCCCTACATGTTGCCTATAAGAGACTCACTTCAGAATAAAAGAAACATACAGACTTAAACGAAGGATATTGCTTTGATGGACTCAGGAGGTATTTAAGTCAGACAAAGATAAACACTATATTATTTCACTTATATGCTGAATCTAAAGAAGAAAAAGAACAAACTAATCAAAAACAGACTCACAAATATAGTAGACAATTTAGTGATGACAGAGGAGAGGGGAGTTTGGGAAACTGGGAGAATGAGGTGAAGGGTTAAAGAAGTACAAATTAGTAGCTGATGAATGGTCATGGGGATGGGGAGCACAGCATAGGGAATATGGTTAGAATTAATATGTTGGCTAGGTGGAGAGTCGGGAGATGGAGCAATTGGAGGGATTGTTTTACGAACCTTATGGATGTTTAACCAATGTACTGTATACTTGAAACAAATTAAAATAAATAACTTATTTAATGCTAAAAAACAAAGATCACTCTGAAAAAAAAATACCCCCAAACAAAACAAAGACATCATATACCAAAGACATCAAAAGAAAAAAACTACAGACAATAACAAGTGTCAGTGAAAATGTGAAGAAATTGGAACCCTCATATATTATTGATGGGAGGATAGCATGAGGCAGCTGCTTTAGAAAACAGGTTAATGCTTTCTCAAAATATAAAACAATGAGTTACCACATGGCTCCCAAATTCCTCTCCTAGAGAATTAAAAACATATGTTTACACAAAAAAACTTGTACATGAATTATGTACATAGTAGTAGTATTAAAAATAGCCGAAAAGTAGAAACAAAGATGTCCATCAACTGATGAGTGGGTAAAAAAAACATTTTATATACCTGTAAAATGGAATATTACTCAGTTTTAAAAACATGAAGCACTGATACATGCTACAATATAGATAATCTTGAAAACATTGTACTGAGATGAAAGAAGCCAGATACAATGGCCACATATTATAGTTTCATTCATATTAAATTTTCACTGGTAGGAATGTAAAGTTGTTCACCTACTATAGAAAATAGTTTGGAACTTTTGCAAAAAGTTAAAAATAAAATTGCCATGAGACCCAGAAATCGCACATCGCACTCATAGGTATATATTCAATGAATTGAAAACAGGTATTCAAACAAGTACATGTACACACATATTGACTACCTCTATTGTTCACAATAAACAAAAGATAGAAACCCAAATGCCCATCAATAAATAAATGAATAAAAAAGTATGATATATAGATACAATGAAATATTACTCAGCCATAAAAAAATGAAGTATTAATACATCGTGTATAAACCTCAAAATTATGATGCTAAATTATGATGCTAAATAAAAGAAGCTAGACACAGAAAGTTACATATAGGCATACCTCAGAATCATTGCAGGTTTGGTTCCAGATGATCTGTAAAAGCGAGTATCAAATTAAAGCAAGTTGTAATCTTTTTACTATTGGAGGTTCTTGCCTTCAATTTGCATACAATGAAATATCTGTGAAGCACAATAAAGCAAAGTTCAGTAGAACTAGGCATGCCTGTACTATATGATTCTGTTTATATAAAATAACCAGAACTAGCACATCCATAGAGGCAGACAGTAGATTACTGCTTGTCGTGGGTTAGAAGGAGAATGGAATTGGGAAATAACAGATTAAAGAGAATGGGGATTCCTTTTTTTGGTGCTGAAAAATTTTTCATATTAGATTGTGATGGTGGTTATACAACCTTGTTAATATACTAAATCCCAATTAATTGTGCACTTTCAAAAAGCTTTTTTACTATTTTTATATTGTTTTATGGTGGCATTGGTTAATGAAATCCAGTAAGTTTAGGTGCACAATTTACAATAAGGCACATATATATTGCATTCTGTGTTCTTCTCCCATAGTTAGATTTCTTGTCAACACATATTTGACCCCTTTTACCCGATCTACATCCCTCTTCCCCTGTCCCACTATTCTCCTGTAACAACTAGTCTACTGTCAATGTCCACATCTCTCTGTTTGTTTCTCCTGTTTGTTTCTTGCTTTTAGGTTTATATTTCACAAATATGTGATATCATGTGGTTTTAAACTTTTTCTGTCTGACTAATTTAGCTTAGCATGATTATCTTGAGTTTCGTTCACGTTGTCGCAAATGGCAGTATTTCATCTCTTCTTATGGCTGAGTAATATTCCATTGTATGTATGTATGAACACAGCTTCTTTAGCCAATCACCTATCAGAGAACACTTTAGTTGCTTCTATGTCCTGGCCACCATGTACAAATATCTTTTCATATATGAATTTTCAAGTCTTTAGGGTAAATACCCAGTAGAGGGATTGCTGGATCATATGGTATATCAATTCTTAGTTATTTGAGGAACCTCCATACTGTTTTCCATAGTGGCTGTAGCAATATACAGTCCCACAAGCAGTGTATGAGGCTTCCTTTCACTCCACATCCACTCCAATATTTGTTATTACTTGTCCTGTTGATAACTGCTATTATAAGAGGTGTGAGATGGTATCTCATTGTGATATTGCTTTGCATTTCCCTAATAGCTAGTGATGATGAGCATGTTTTCATATATTTGTTGGCCATTTGTATGTCTTATTGGGAGAAGTGCCTGTTCAGATCCTCTGCCCATTCTTTGATTGGATTGTTTTTGTTGTTACTGTTATAGAATTGTATGAGTTCTTTATATATTTTGGGTATTAGTCCCTTATCAGAGGCATTGCTTGCAAATATATTTTCCCATTTGAATGATTGTCTCTTTACCTTGTTGATAGGTTCTTTTACTGTGCAAAAGCTTTTTACTTTAATGTAGTCCTTACCGTTGAAGTCAAATTCATAAAATCCTCTTTAAGTCCAAGGTCCATGAGTTTAATTCCTACATTTTATTCTATTCCTTTTATTGTTTAAGGTCTTATAGTCAGGTACTTAATCTATATTGAATTAATTTTTGTGTGTGATGATAGACAACAGTCCAGTTTCATTCTTTGCGGGTGGCTTTCCAGCACCATTTATTGAAGAGGCTTTCCTTTCTCCACTGTATGTTTTTGTTTTTTTTTTGTCAAAAATTATTTGCCCATATGAACATGGGTTCATTTCTGGACTCTTGATTCTGTTCCACTGGCCCACGTGTCTGTTTTTCTGCTTTACCATGCTGTTTTGAATACTGCCGCTGTGTAGTATAATTTGAAGTCAGGCAGTGTGATGCCTCCAGCCTTGTTCTTTTTCCTCAGGATGGCTTTGGCAATTTGTTTTTTTTTTTGTTTTTTTGTTTTTTTTTTTGTGCTTCCATACAAATCTGATGCTTTTTTGTTCTATTGCTTTAAAAAAAATAATGATGAGATTTTGATGAGGATTGCATTAAATCTCTATAATGCTTTAGGTAGTAAGGTCATTTTAACTATGTTGATTCTTCGAATCCGAGAACACAAAATATCTTTTTATTTCTTTGTATCTTCTTTGATTCTTTTAACAAGGTCCTATAATTTTCATTATATATGTCCTTCATATATATTGTTAGATTTATTCCTATCTATTTTATTTTTTTTGTTGCAATTGCAAATGGAATGATTTTTTTCACTTCTTTTTCTGATACTTCATTATTAAAGTATAGGAACACTATGGATTTTTGAACATCGATTTTGTATCTGGAAACTTTACTGTATTTGCTTATTATTTTTAATAGTGTTCTTGTGGAGTCTTTAGGATTTTCTATATGGGAAATCATGTCATCCGCAAATAGTGACATTTTGACTTGTTTCCTATTTGGATGACTTTTTTATCTTTTCTTGTCTGATTGCACTCTCTAAGACCTCTAATGTTATATTGAATAACAATGGTGACAGTGGACAGCCTTGTCTTGTTCCTGATCTTAGAGGAAGTGTTTTAATTTTTCACCATTAAGTATAATGTTGGCTGAGGGTCTGTCATAGATGACCTTTATTATGTTAAGGCATTTTCCTTCTATATGGATTTTGTTAAGTGTTTTCATTATAAATAGATGCTGTACGTTGTCGAAGAATTTTTCTGCATATATTGATATGATCATATGACTCTTATTTTTAAATTTGTTTATGTGGTATATCACATTAGTTGATTTGCATATGTTGAACCATATGCAAATGGTGCCCCTGGGATGAAACCCACTTGATCATGGTGTATAATCTTTTTAATATGTTGCTGTATTTGTTTTGCTAGTATCTTATTTGAGATTTTTGCATCTGTGTTCATGAGAGATATTGGTCTGTAGTTTTCTTTTTCTGTGTTTACCAGGTTTGGTATCAGAATAATATTGGCCTTATAAAATGAGTTAGGAAGTGTTGCCTCCTCTATGATTTTTTGAAAGAGTTTGAGAAAAAGAGGTATTAAATCTTTCTTGAATGTTTGGTAGAATTCACTGGTGAAACCATCTAGTCCTGAACTTTACTTTT
This sequence comes from Macroglossus sobrinus, assembly GCA_004027375.1. Lineage (NCBI taxonomy): Eukaryota > Metazoa > Chordata > Mammalia > Chiroptera > Pteropodidae > Macroglossus > Macroglossus sobrinus. Next base: position 12,731 of record PVKZ01000855.1, on the reverse strand, counting down.
TGGTAGGATTTTGATGATTGTTTCCATAATACTGATTAGTTTATTTAGATTTTCCAGTTCTTCTTGATTCAATCTAGAAAGATTGTATCTTTCTAAGTACTGTTCTATTTCTTCTAGGTTATTAAATTTGGTGCTATTTACTTTTTCATAGTAGTCTTGCATGATACTTTGTATTTCTATGGTGTCTACCATAATTTCTCCTCTTTCATTTCTGATTTTGTTTATGTTTTTTCTCTTTTTTCTTTAGTGAGTCTAGACAAGGGTTTGTCAATTTTATTAACCGTCTAACAGAACCATTTTATTGTTGCGTTTATCTTCTATTGTTTTTGGTTTGTTTTCAGTTTCATTTTTTTCTGCTCTAATTTTGATTATTTCTTTCCTTCTGCTGACTTTAGGCTTCAACTGTGCTTCCTTTTCTACTTTTTAAAGGTGAAGCATTAGGTTGCTTATTTGCGCTCATTCTTGTTTTTTGATATAGGACTCTAATGATATGAACTTTCCTCTTATTGCTGCTTTTGCTGTGTTCCAAAAGTTTTGATATGTTGTACTATCATTATCATTCGTTTCTATGCATCTCTTGACCTCTGTTTTTATTTCTTCTCTGACAAGTTATTCTTCAGTAGTATGTTGTTTAATCTCCATGTATTTGTGGTTCTTTCTGCTTTCCTTCTGCAATTGATCTCTAGTTTCAAAGCATTATGATTCAGAAAATGGCTGGTATGATTTCAATCCTCTTCTATTTGTTAAGGCGATCTCTGTGTCCCGGTATGTGGTCAATCCTTGAAAAATGTGCCATGTGCACTAGAGAAGAATGTATACGCTCTGTAAATGTCAATTATGTCCAGTTGGTCTAAAGTGTCATTTAAGGATGTTATTTCTTTATTGATTTTCTGTTTGGATCATCTGTTTATATCCAACAGTGGGGCATTTAGGTCCCCTCCTATGATAGTGTTTTACTCTGTTTCTCCCTTTAGTTCTGTTAGTAATTGCTTTATATATCTCAGGGCTCCTTGTTTGGGAGCATAGATATTAAGAAGTGTTATTGTGTTATTGGTGTATGATTCCCTTTATCATCATGAAGAGTCTCTCAGTATCTTTCTTTACCTTTTTTATCTTGAAGTCTATTTTGTCCAATATTAGTACCACTACTCCCACTTTTCTCTGAATGCCATTTGCTTCAAATATCATTTTCCATGCTTTCATTTTGAGTCTATATTTGTCTTTGGAGCTGACATGTGTCTCCTGGAGGCAGCATATGGTTGGGTGTTGCTTTTGATCCAATCTCTGTGCCTTTTTATTGGTGAGTTCAGTCCATTTACATTTAGAGTGATTATTGAAATATGAAGTCTTCTTATAGCCATCTCATCTTTTGCTTTCTGATGGCTCAGTGTTTCCATTGCTTCTTTGTCCTTATGTCTCTGTTTTCTTTATTTAGGTTGGCTTTTGTGGGTTTTCCTTCTGTTTTTTTTATGTTATATATTTTGGTTCTGAATCTTTGGCATTTGGTTACCATTACGAATATATAAAGGATGGTTATAAATATACAGTGGTCCCTTTTCTTCTGCACATACCTCATCTCCATTCCCCTTTGCAAATTTGGATCTTTGCATCCTCCCCTTTTCTGTCATTTTGTCTCAATTTGTCCTTATGTGTGCTGAACTTTCAATACTATCTTGCTGTGGCAAATCTCTTCTCATTGTTTAAGCTTATAATGTTCTATTCTTAGTAAAGGTTGTACTCCTCTGCTTTAATTGCCTTACCTCTAGTTATGTATTTTTTTGTCATTTTGTTTTAGATGAGCTGACCCCTTTCATTATTTTCTCATAGTGGAGAATTTCCTCAATTTTTGTATGTCTGGAAAGGTCTTAATTTCTCTGACATATCTAAAGGAGAACTTAGCTGAGTATGCTATTCTTGGCTGATATTTCCTCCCAGTTAATAGTTTGAACATTTGGTTCCACTCCTTTCTGGCTTGTAAGGTTTGTGCTGAGAAGTCCGATAATAATCTAATCATTTTTTTCATCTCCTTTTCCGTGGCTGCCCTGAGAATTCTTTCTCTGTCATTCATTTTTGATAATTTTAATACAATGTGTCTTGAAGAAGTCCTTTTTGAGTTGAGATAATTGGGTGTTCTGTTGACTTCTTGAATTCCAAGCTCCAGCTCATTCTTTAGATTTGGGAAATTCTCATCCACTATTTGTCTGAAAATACAAATTCCTCTAGAATGCCCATTATTCTTATGTTTCCTCTCCTGATAGTATCAGCTAGTTCTGTTATTTCTCTCTTATTATTTTTTATTTTTCAGTTTCTCTCTTCTTCCTTCTGACTTATTTCTTGATTTCTGTCTTTGATATCACTGATCTTTTCCTCCATTTGGATGACTCTATTTCCCAAGCTTGCTATTTCATTTTTCATCTCTTCAGTGTGTTCTTCATCTCCAGAAGTTCTATTGGGTTCTTTTTGAGGCTTTTAATCTCCTTGCTAGTGAACTCAGTCTGCTCATCTAGTTGCTCTTTTGTTCCCAAAATTGTTGATATGAATATTTTTTGGATCTCATAGAGTGTTTTTAGAAGTACCATCCTGAATTCTCTGTCATTTAAGTTATGTATTTCTATGTATGTCTGTCAGCTTATTTCCTGGAGATTTTTCTCTTTCTTTCTGAGCTGCCTTGTCAACTTGCTTGCTCATGGAGTTTAATGTACTATTTTTTTTTGTCTTCGTATTAATAGAAGTATACTCTGCTTTTTTTCCCAGAAAGATTTATTATATAAAGGTGTCTCTTTAGCCTGTTGCAAAGGTGGCATTTTCCTGAATTCCATTAGGTGACATCCTAACCTCTTGGATTAGATAAAATCTTAATAACGCCTTTTTTCCAAATAGATCTTCAATCATGTTTGCTAATCTCAGTATCAGTGCCTGTCAGTGTTAGTGACAGCTTCATAGCATTTGTTCAGATTTCCCTGGGACTCTGTGGTGTTTGGTCTTTAAGATATGGGGAGAAGGGCACTCTGAGTTGGAGGATGGGGCCTGTGGATCAGCCTTGCATTTTGAAACTGTGGCTGGTAATATTCAGCTGATGCTTTTTGACATCCCCACTTCTCTGCTTTCTGCCCTGATACCTGGGCACTGCCACTGTGTGGAGCTCATGGTGCTCTCAGGCAGTGCTGTTCAGGGAACCTGAGGCACCTTCTTCTCTCTCCCTCCTCCTGCAGGGAGCTCTGACTGCGAGAGGCAGCTTCTTTGTGTCTCCCAATTCTCCCAAACTATGGCCTGACTCCTGGGTTGGTGACCTGTGTTATCTCTTATGAGCAGAATCCACACTCAGACATACTGGTGTTCTGGTTGGTTGTTTTTTCTTGAGTCTTAGATGTTCAGCTTATTATTGACTGAGACTGAGGGTAGCAAGTGTGATTGAATATCTATAAGAAAAAAAGACGTTGAAAACAAAAAAAAGTTACATGTGGCTCTCAACTCTTTCTGACTTGTTTTATGTAGCATGATTATCTCAAGATCCATTCATGCTATTGCAAATGGCAGTATTTTATTTTCTTATGAGTAGTATTCTATTGTACCATATCTTTATCCAGTCATCTATTGAATGACACTTTAATTGTTTCCATGTCTTGGCCATCATAAATAATCCTGCAATGAACATTAGGGTACACACATCTTTACAGATAAATATTTTCAAAATTTGGGGGAAGCTACTCAGAAGAGGGATTGCTGAGTCATTTGGTTTCTTTCTGACTTTCATATTATCAATTGACAATTGAATTCTAATTAAAACTTTTGAATATGCTTCTTATGTTCACTATTTTATTTTTATCTAAAAAATTCAAATATCATTCAAAATATGCCACTCTCCTTCCCTTTCCCAATTACATATTTAAAATGACTAATTTTCTTCTTAGGATTTAAGATGAAATGATAAAAACTTGTCTTTGCTATCTTGTAGTGTCTGATATTTTATTTCTCCCCCAGATCCATCCTGGACCATTGCTGCAGAGTACCTGTTTTTTCCTTTTACTTTTTTTACTGTTCTGAAACTCATCTTACACTTCTGTTTCCAGTTAATTATAGGAACATTTTAATTAATTAGTTTAAAGTTACATACTAGTATGAGCTTTCCATTGCCTTCAAATTAATGAAAGCTCTATTTTAAAATAAATTCATGGACACTACACTTCTATGTTGTAGAATTTAATAAAAATAAAAATTATGAAAGCATTTTGCAAAATATTTGCTCTGTACCTGCTGTTTCTACCACATAATAAAGCCTTTGATGCAGAGATTCAGTTTGTTGTTCACACTATGTTATGTAACCATTCACTGTGGTTCTTTAACTTGTACAAGAAAAAAGTGAGTTAACAAATACACTGAAACCACATAAAATGTAGAACTATCTGACCATCTTAGGGAACTTGATATTTCTTTGGTGGATTAAAAATAGGGGTTCTATGGAAAGTAACTTCATAGGATAATCTGATTATAAATTTCTAACTGGGTAGGTAATGATGGGTAGTCATATTCCAGCATATAACTTTATAGTAAAAATCTTATCTTTGCCTTAAGTAAGCCCTGTCCACTGTTTCTGTGCATCTAGGTTAGCATACCTTTGAATATAAGCAGTAACCATCCTCAAGAGAGTGTATAATCTTGTTAACTATCCTGTAATCCAATTCTCACCTTGCTTTCTCCTATCTTTATATAATCTTCCTTATGTTCTCTCCTTAATTTCAAATGCATAAAAGAAGCTGCAAAACTGTTATTCAGGGAGCATTTGAGATCTTGCTTCCCAGCATATGTAATTAGTTTGGCTTAAATAAACTTATAAAAATTCTCTACAGGTTTGGACATTTCTTACCTCCATACTTTCATAGTGGGCAGAGCCTAGCTAGACGTACTGGGGTTACGACTCATGAGAACAAAGGCACTGACTATAGGAAAACATGTAGTTATTAATGCAGATGTATTCACCAGCCAACAAATGGGAATACGAAAAAGAGCCAACTATAATGAAATAATAAGAAGAGAATGTAAAGTGACACAAAGATGCTCACTGGACATGTATGCTTTGGGTGATTCTAGATTCAGAAATGGATCTGGGTCAGACATTGGTTCTATGAACATGCTAGATCTGCTGCTTTTGCCTGCACGGGATAAAAACCATGAAGCTTCTGGCCCACATCATGGGTCCCAAACATAGAACATTATGATAGGATGATAACAGTGATATATGTAGTGATAGTGTAATTCTTTATTAATGATCACAGAACAGTCTCCCAAATCTTTTTTTGTGTGTGTGTGTGTGTGATATTTTTTGCTATTCCATTAGCTGGTCACATACATAGGAAAAATGTTATTTACCAGAATGTTCAAGTCCAGCATAAGATGTTGGAAGGTCCCATGTAGTGAGGAGTTTATAGTTTTAGCTTTGTCACCTGGCATTTCCAGAGCTAATAGTGATCACCTGGATGATACTCAAAAAGAAGTGGTGCCAGTACATATGCCCCCTTTCAACTCTAAACACAGAAAACAAGTTTGCAACCAATATTCTTGAGGAAACATTTCAAAATAGACATTGTCTGAGGGACTCTTTTAAAGAGGAGGGACAAGGAGTTGGCTACAGTCAGGTGCTTGAGGATCAAACCTGTGGACCTTAAAATCTATCTGGTGAAACAAAAGAAGTTATAGTGGTAAAGTAGAAAGAAATGCTTCAGGAATCCAGTTATGGTCAGATAAAACGATCCTTTCTATCAAATTATTGGAGGCCATTTGTCATTTTTCAATAGCTGATATTCCTATTCAGAGTGAGAAGATTCTGCAAGGAAACATGAAGTCTGTTTTACCATGGCAGCTGAAATTTCCAGCCCAAAAGTTTGCTACGAAAACTATATGACTATTATTAATATTTAACATATAACTTTTATAATAATTCAATGAAGTAATGGCTTTATTATTTCCATTTTACAGGTGAAGAGACTTGAGACACAGGAAAGCTCTAAATGGCATTTCTAAAATCACTTCCCTGTAAGAGGCAGAGCTAGGAGTTGACAATGTGCTTTACCACTACACTATGTGTCTCAGCTTATGTTTACCTAATACCCACATTTATTATTTTTTAATATCTTGACTTCTTTTTTAAATAATGATCAAATTTTTAAATTGTGTGTGGCAAGTTTTTATTTAAATCTAATTACTTATTTTATAGGCAAATATTTTCTATAATGGTTCAGAGATCCAAATAGAATACAAATGCCCTGACTTTAGTATAATCCTAAAAGAATAACCTTCTAAAATCAAAGGACTAAATGCATAAATGATTCCATGTTGGCATTAAAAAAGAGACTGTTTTCCATCTTAACTAAAAGTAGTATAAAATTAAATGACTTTATACTAAGCAAGGGGTATAAAACATATATAGGAAATAAAATATTACAGAGAAGAAAATAATTATCATTAACTATACAAAAAACTATTACTTGTTTATTAATACAGAGATAGCAAATGAAATTATTTCAATGTCAGAATTGTTAACAATATTAAAACATAAGTAAATGTGAATCAGGAGGTATAGAAACTTCTTCACTGAATAAATTCACATATTACTAAAATGATGATTATACCTGGAATTGGCATTAGAACATTCTTTGAAATCAGATAAAATATAATTCTGAAAATAATATTTCTGAAAACTACTGAAGTCTGTGACTTTTTTTCTAATATGAATATCCAAGGTTATCAAGTTTCCTTTCCTTGAATGCCCCTTTCTAAGGGGCATTCAAGAAGGAAAACAGTTTCACCATAATCAGCAGAAATCAGATATTACCATTAACAACATAATCACTGTCTGCATTAAGTATATAATATGCCCACAGGCTGTGAGTATATGGATGGAATTCAGCCAGGTCTAGGATATAAATTTGTGATCCTGTGATCTCACTTCTCTGTAAATCTGCTATTATCATTTAACCTGTTTCAGCAATGACAATACACACCTGGGGTGCTGAGTATGTTTTTTAAAACTGTCCCAGTTTAAAATTACCAAAAATGATTACAACTTTCTAATGAGCATCTCCAGTGACCCAGACCACAGTCTTTGGGAGACACTCTTCTTTCCCATGATCCCTAGAGGCAGACAGGGTCTCACATGGAAGGAGGGGGAAATGTGGAGTTCTAAAACACAAAGATCTAAGACATGAGGGACCGACAGCAAAGCATATGTATCCTACTGGATTCTGTGCTTTCCTGAGATGTTCTTCTTATGAAAATCTAATTTTCTGTTAATCCCCAAAATTCTGAGCAGAACCGTTTTATAATTATGAACAGAGAAATGAGGTCACACAGACAGCTTGAGAAAGATTTGTCAACAGTTTAGAGTGCAGGAAAGACTTGAAGTCAAATATTAGTATGAAAAACAAGTAAATTTGTACAATTGAATGCACAGTAATGTGCAAATGTAGATGATATATATTCTAAGAATATATCTTTTTGTCAACATGTATCCCTAGAGAAATATTGTAAACTGAATAATATTCATAGAGTAAATAGATACATTTATTAAAGAATTCTTTCACACATATATAAAAATCAAAAAGTTCATATAGTCCAAGAGGAAAATTCTACTAATGAACTAATTGATAAATCAATACTAGTTAAATTATTCAAGAATTTTGAAGTGTACAATCACCCCAATAGATTTTAGAAAAGATATATAAGACTGATATCAGAACCTTGACTATATTGAGCCATATATAATATTACAGACAAATGTGATATACATGATATAAATGTACAATATAAATAAAATATTAGATAACATTGGGTAAATACATTAAAACATTCATTCATAATCAAGTGCTTTTTATGCCAAAAATGCAAGTGTTATTCAGCATTAGTAAGTATATTTACACAATTAATCACATTAATAGAATTAATGATATGTCAAGTGATGCTCAAAAGTGTAAAAAAGATATTAGCAGAATTCTACAAAAAATATGTTTAAACATTCAATCAATAAGGAATAAGTGTAAAATATTTTTTTTAAAAAACATGAAAATAGATTTGTATAAATGAAAATAATGGGACCACATGCTTGGATAGAAAAATTCAACAGTATCAACAAGTCAATAATCCTCTCATCAAATCATAAACTGAGTTTGACTCCAATATAAATACCACCTGATTGTATTCTGGAGATAGAAATGCTATTTCCAAAAAGGAAAAACAAATAAAAAATATTTATAAAAATTCTGGAAAGAAAAAGTTATACATTATACATTATACATTATAAAGACTTGGAAAATAAAACACTTTTGTTTTTGAAACAAAAACAGTTTTGTCAATTAATGATTAGACTGAGACAAATGGAATACAAAATTCAAAATTAGAATCAAATTTATATAGAAATTTAATATACCATAAAGGCAGCAGTGGTGAAAGAGTACATGTGGACTTGATGTGTCTCTCTGGAGATCACAGACCACGATATGCAGCTGAGCCATTGTTTGCTCTCTATAGCGCTGGTATCTCCACACATGCATGGAAGACATTTAACATTTAGCAAGGAAGCATTGGCTATTGTCTGATTAATGCAGTTTCAGCTGGCTCAATGTACGTTGTAACACGTTCTCAGGACGCCCAGTATGTTCCTTGTTGAGCTGAGATGTAGCTATACAAAGATTTTGCTCTTTATCCTGAGAGTCTAAGGTTCCAAGTATCTCATATCCAGCGCACTAGGTACCACAAGTGAAAGGTTAAAAATACAAATTATATAATATTTAATGTTTCTAATTGATATATATGTTTCCTTAGAGTTCTAAATTTAAACAGCCTAAACCAGTTCTTGAGGTTTTACTATATCTATCTATCTATCTATCTATCTATCTATCTATCTATCTATCTATCTATCTATCCATCTATCCATCTATCTATCTATCTATCTATCTATCTATCTATCTATGTTCAGATTTACGATTTTAATATATATATTCAGAATCACTATTAAGGAATTGCTCATTCAATGCCATCCTACTATTATTAGGAGAAAGTGCTATGGGAAAAGATGATAGTTGTGAAACATTTTAATACTATATCCAATTATACTTTAATAATAGATTAAAATATGACTATTACTATCATTACTCAACTTTAATAATTGGTATTACTAAATTAAACTTCCAGAGAATTATTTGGACTTTGACAACATCAACATCTTTCAAATATTTTCAACAGATGTTATACATTTAATATTATGACTTTAATGTCACATTTCTTGCAAATAACTTAAATTCTATATTCATTTTATATTTCTAAAAAATAATTAAGATCATTGGTTCAGTTTTTCAATGTTGTTTTTTCCTTATTTTATTTATTTTATTATGCATATATAAAATATTTATGTCTCGAGTCAAAATTATATTAAATATATACTCATTTTACTTTGATTCCAAATCTACCTTTTTCATTCTCCCAATAAATAACCACTTGTATCATTTGCATATTTATTTCTCATTTCTACACCTAATGGTAAGCTATGCAATATTCTGCACTTTGCTTCTTCACAAATAGTGAAGATCACTTCATCTTAGAATGAAGTGGTCTTTCCTATCTTTTTCAAGCTCCACAGTATAGAATCATGTGTCTCCTTTGTTTTCCAGTCCCTTTGCATCAAGGCAAGGCCAGATGACAAATTTCGCCTAATAGGGTATGAATTTAATTGATGTTTCACTTCCAGAGAAAACAATCTAATAGCCAATGTATAAATTCTTGCTCTTTCTCATCCTTTGCAGTCATAATGAATTACATGATAGAAGCACCTGCAGCCCTGAATTACATGTGATAATGAATATTCCTAGAGTCAAACAAACCAGGGTGGAGAAACAGAGAGAAAATAATAATAAAACCATTATCTCTTAAGCCTCTGGGATTTTTTGTTTTGGGTTCTCAGAAATCACAGCATTTGTAGCTTTATTACACCTACCATAGAAAATTCTTAAAGCAAAGACATTTTATTCCATTTTAATACAGCTATAGAACATATTTCAAATGTGACCTTGTAGTTGGCCGCAGAAAAATCTCAGAGTTGCAAAATTGATCTGTCAAATAGGCCACATGTTCTTACTATAATGGGATCAAAATAAAAAATGATAAGCAGATATTAAAAATAAAACTAAACCATAAAAATATAGTTTATGTGAGTTTATTACCAAATAGAATAGTTATTTTAAATGTGTTTTTCTCTTTTAACTTTATGCTAGACTTTAGTGATTAACCCTCTGTTCTAAAATAGCTTTGCAATTTTCTAATTCTGTCACATTAGTCAAAGCTTTGTACACTTTTGCTTCAGGTAAAAAAAACTCCTTAATAATGATAAATGAATGGATAAAAAAATATGGTACACACACAAACAATGGCATACTACTTAGCCATAAAAAAATGAAGTCTTGATATTTGTGACAACATGGATAGATCTTGATGGTTTTATGCCAATGAAACAAGTCAGATGTAAAAAGACAAATACTGTATATTTCATATTTCTCTCATATGTAGGATATAAAATAAAACATAAACAAAATAACAATAGTAACAAATAAACAAACAAAAACCTATAGAGGCAGACAGAGGATCAGTGGTTTCCAGAGAGGAAGTGGGTAGAAGGAGGGTAAAACAGGTAAAGGGACTCAGTTATATGGTGATCGATGGAAACTGGATGTTTGATTGTGAGCATAATACAGTATACACAGATGTCAAATTATAATATTGCACATCTGTAACTTATATAATGTTATGAACTAATGTTACAGCAATAAAAAATCATGCTGAAAGTAATTAAAGCAAAAACATTATATAATACTGTGTAACATATAAGGTAAAAATTCATTGCCAATTATTGAGACATTTATTATAAAGAATTAAATGAATAAAACTGTGAGGTGTGACTAAAGTAATGGATTTTAATCAATTAATAGAGATAAAGAAAGATTGAAAATGATGAATTGACTGTTTAACTTTGTAAGCTAAAATGTGGTAAAAACAAACCCAAATGAACTAGAAGTTTCAAATATTTAAAAATAAAGCAAACATGAATGCACATTTAAGAAATAATAGGCTTTAGGAATGAAATAAAGAAATATTATTTAACTCAAAATATTTTTTTTTAAAAAGCAGAACTTTGACAAAATAAAGGAATAAGAAAAAACATATACATACTTTGTGTTCCCATCCAGCATGTAAGGAACTTGGAAGTCATCACTTTGTCCTAACAAAAAAATAAAAAGCTAAACAAACTGAAAATCAACAATTCTTCTTAGATCTATCAGAGAATGGAGGTCACAGGAAAAACTACTACACCCGAAGTTGGAGAGACAGAGGGATACAGAGAATAACAACTTAGAACAGAAATCTGAGAGCATAAATCTCCACAGAAATCAGGGCTGGTATAAAAAATCTTCAACTATAATTATTGAATTACAGGAGACTCAATGTAAATTTATCTCACAGGAGCCCATGCCAGCTGTCAGGTGTCTTCATCTTTTATATCTGCATTCATTTCTGCACTCAGAAGCCTCTATGCAATGTGCCTTTTGCCAGTATCTTCTCTTTGTGCCTGGAGCCTCTATGACTCATTGTGGATAAAGCTACTGCATGTATTTTCTTGCTGGTTTTTATATAGATATAAGTTTTCAGACCAGTTGGATAAATACATAGGTTTTGTCAATTTGGGGGATTTAAATCTTTCTAATAGGAATGTATTGCTGTTATATATGTATGTATATATATATATATATATATATATATATATATATATATATATATATATTTACGGAGTTATTTTCTTATCATTATGTTTTATGAGTTTTTTGAATGTTTGAAATACAAGTCCTTCAGATATGTTTAGCAAATATGTTCTTTGAATAATGTCTTTCACAAAGTAAAAAACTGTAATTTAATAAACTCTACATTATCAATGTTTGTTTTTTATGGATTGTGCTTTGTAGTTGTTTATAAAATCTAATCACCAAACCAAAAATCACAGAAATTTGTCCTAGAATCATAATTCTGGAAACATAATTTTATAGTTTTACATGGTCTGTGAATGATTTTAGATAAATTTATATGTAAGGTGTGAAGTTTGTGTCTTTGATCATTTTCCCCCCGTATGGTCATCATTTTGTACTGTTACTATTTGTTGAAAATACTATTTTTTTCTTCATTCAATTACCTTGTTCCTTTGACAAAGATCAGTTGATTATTTTTTTTCTTGTGTCTATTTGTGGATTCTCTATTCTACTTTTTTGTCTTTTTTTTTTTTATTTCTCCAATGCCATGCTCTCTCTTTGGTTACTGTCACTTTATAATAGATCTCAGAATTGAGAGCATGAGTTCTTAGGGTTAGTTTTCAGTATTGTTTATACTACTCAATATTTAAAAGCAGTTTGTTAAAGTCTGCAAAGATATTTGCTGGGGTTTTTATGAAGATTACACTGAATCAATCAATCAAGCTGGGAATTAAATTTTAAATTTTTGTCTTTGACAGTCTCCTACTCACAGATTTGTACATACGTTGTTGGATTTATACCTCAAGATTTCTTCTCTTTTCTGTTTTGGTTCCTTTTTTCCATTCCTTCTTTCCTTCTGTTTTTCTTCCTTCCTTCCTTCCTTCCTTCCTTCCTTCCTTCCTTCCTTCCTTCCTTCCTTCCTTCCTTCCTTCCTTCCTTCCTTCCTTCCTT